>JACGWO010000007.1:17891588-18086184 GCA_034509735.1 Sesamum alatum | reverse complement strand
GACATGAGTGCATTCATTGTTCATTAGCAATCAATTAGTATCTTAAAACGTGAATGTTTTGTTCTACCACCTGGCAATTATGGTTGCAACAACCCAGATGTTGTGGTTGCAATTGCTGTTAGTTTTTTTGGATCTAGGATGTGCTAATAAAGAACGATTACAAGAATATTTTTTCCTTGTCCACCAGGCCCATCAATGAAAAATTGCGCCTTCTTTTGTATAGCATCTATGATATTAAAGAGCCTTATGTTTTCAAGATTCCAAACTTTAGTTCTGCTTTATAATTTATAGGGTTATTTCTATTGGCATCTCCTCTTGTACTTCTATTGGAAAATCTTCCATTTTAGAATTATCCATATCTATAAGGATCATCGGGAAGATCATACAAGCTAATGCCTTTTTCCCTATAATCTCCAAGAAAAGATTTACACTTTAAGATAATATGCAATTTGAATTCAAACTGAGATTGTCATTCTCTTTTGAAAATTTCAGACATTGCTTCAAAGTATGTATCCCATAAAATATGAAGGGAAGCGGATGCGGTCCGGGACAGCGGCGAAAGTCGTGTAGAATTAATAATGTGCGGAATAACGAAATTTTAAAATCGCGTTCATCGGGTGTGCCCTTGAACGTATCCTGGGCTATTGGTGTATAACGCGTAATATAAACACATTATAATAAGCAAGCGTTCATGGCTATGAAATAAAAGAAGCAAAATGAGAAGATAAACGTAAATACCTTTTTTCGAATTTTCTACTCCGATCGGCTACACATGTTGATCTCCTCCCGTTCAGCCACACGAGGCCCACGTAGAGACTCTAAATACGTCCGCACCACAACGGAATTTTCATGGGATTCCATCCTCGTGCTAGCAAGAATGAATCCATGGAAGAGAGAAAATCAAAATCACACTATCAATTATTAGTGGTGTTTTGATCTTCCATCTTATCTTTCACTTGGTTCCAAACAAAGAAGAACACAAGGTAGGAGAAGGAGAAATTGCTAGGCATGTGATGGCCAAAATGTTAGTAATAGGTGACCATGTAGCCAATCTTGGTAGGCAAACTTGTAACCTATGTCTGAACAATTTCGAGGATTTGATAAATCACTTAATGACTAAGAAGTGTGAAATTCATTTGGCATTTACTTTATTTGTGATCACTTTATCTGCTTTTATATTTCTGTTCACTATTGCAAACAAAGCCCGCACATACTGAAAATACATTTCGGGGACTGGGACTATGCTTGGAGGATAGGTCCATGAAATCAAGTCCCGCCGAATCAGTTCGGAAATCTCCAGTCAAGGAATCTCAAAAAAATGCGGAGCCCGAGATTCCCCTTGAGACATGCACTAAGCATCTGTTGTCGTATTTCAATCGACGGGTGACGAAGATCGTCTAAGTAGTGTTTAGTGGGTTGGCCTGTTAGGGGAGCAGCTGACAGAGTAACTCGCGGAACCGTTTACGGAGGACCTTGAGTAGGGTCGGCTAGGTATGACGTGTGTTCCCGGTTCCAATAGTACAGGTCAAGTTCTTTGACTTGAGGAACTGCTGAGTTTTACCTGTATATCAGGGTTGTATCTTAGATATGGTGAGAATTGCCAAGAAGCACTTGAGTAGTCATAAGCCATGTCTAGTGCGGCTCCGGTGTATAGAGTGATCAGTAGTTTCCAGGAAAAGGATCTGGTCTCCTGTCAAAAAGGTATTGACAGTTGAGTCCTTGTCCCTAAAATCTGTGGCCACATGTAACTGAACAGAAGGGAAGGTTTCCCTTGCGGCGTTTAGTAAAGGACAGACCGACACTTAGGGTCCAATATGGTTACCTGCATTTTCCGTGCCTACTAGACCCTAAGTGGTGAGACCGTAGACGGAAGGACAAATGTACTGTAGACGCCTAAATGTTCATCCCCGTTTATTCACCTAGTCTCTAGTGCCCATGGACTGTTGCTAGATGGCCACCCATAGTACGGGCGAATTCTAGGAATCCAACCAAGTCTAAGCTGAAGTGAACCTAAAGAGTCACATACAATCTGCACACATAAAGTATTTAATTTAGAATTAATATTTAGAGAAATGGAATGATTGAAATTGGATTTAATCGGGTCCTTATTTTCTTGGAAAGAAGTAATTCCTTTTATGGATAAAAGGGATTTATCTAATAAATTAGATTTATTAGAAAATTACTTAAATGGCCTAGAATAAACATTTATTTGATTATATTTATTAATTGTCCTTGGAAATACTTAAATAGGATTTAAATATTCTATTAAATTAATTGGATGGTTGGGATTAAATGGAGAGATGGATGGCTAGGATTTATTTTACTAGTCAAAGAACTACTTTGACTAGGACTTTGACTAGGTCAAAATCCTAGTTAAATTAGTCTTCCTAGAGTTGGAGTTTGAAGAGGAATTAACTCCTCTCCTATATATATTCCTACCTTCACTTTTAGAGAGATGATGATTCTCACACACACACACACACACACACACACTCTCGAGTCTCTCCCTCTCATCTCGGCCGCGCCTCTCTCTCTCCAAGAAAATAATATCTCTTGTTCTTTTGTTCTTTTGTTCTTCAACAATTGACCAAGGAGGATTAATCCCGTTAAACTAATAACGTGTGATTTGATCCGTCCTCTCGAAATACTTGTTCGTTCGCTTAGCACGAAGTTCAAGATACGTGGGCGGATTGCATGTCATGAATTAGAGGGTCTCCCATACGAGATCTTGGAGCAAATCGGGGACAACGCGAGTACTGTTAGAATAGGTGACCAGAAAGTCAATGGTATGCTGTTCTGAGAACCATTCGTCAATCTGTGAACAAGTAATAGTTATGTTGATGAATGTGGTAAGGATTCATAGCATGAGTTTGTTGTACTTACTGCTTGCATCGTTACGATGTCACAACAAACGCCCACAGACTGAAATAACATTTCGGGAAATTGGAACTACGCTTGGAGGTAGGTTCATGAAACCAGTTTCGCCGAATCAGTCTGAAATACTCCAAGTCAAAGGAATCTCGAGATAGGGCATCGAGAATCCATTTGAGACTTGCACTAAAGCATCTTGTGGTGTTTCATCGACAGGGTGACGAGGATCGTCTAAGCAGTGTTAGTGGGTCGGCCTGCTGGGGAGCGGCCGACTGAGGTGACTCGCGGGAATCGTCATATAGAGCTACTCGGGGCTTGGTCGGTTTATGACTCGTATTCCCGGTTCCGATAGTACGGGATTAGTCCTCGGACTTGAGGATCACAGGCAGTCCCCTACATACTAAGGCTGTATCTTGGATCTGGTGAAATTTGACCGATTATATCACATGGTCATCATAGCCTCGTCCAGTGCAGTCGGGTATGTAGGAACGGTGAATTCCAAGATAGGATCTGTCCCCTGTCAAAAGATATGACAGCAAGATCTCCTATGCGCTCGGAGATGGTTTAGACTCACAAAGTCTATGGCCATAACACTTTGATGTAGTGGGAAAGGATTTCCTACGTCGAGTTAAACCTATCTCGAGCATTATGCATAGTTGCCTAGTCAACGATGGGAACCGAGCCCCTAGACTAAAGGCCGGGAGACAGGCGACAGTAGGACCGTAACCCGTACGTATCGAGCGTCGGGTAGGACCGCACCTGCGTATAACTCGGAGCCTAAATGTTCACACCATAAATTCACGCTGAGGTCTCTAGTGCCATGGACCGTTGCTAGATGGCCACCCATGGTAACGGACTACTTTAGTTATGAAATAACAAAAAGTTAGGTCCAAGTCTAGCTGAAAGGTGAACCTAAAGAGTCACACCCGCTACACCAAATGAAAGGAATTAATTTGGAATTAATTCCGGGAGAAGGTTTAATTTAATGGAATTAAATTATACTTCTTGGAGATTCAAGCTTCGATGAATTATTTGGAATAATCGGGCTTGAGTTCATAATTAGATTTATGAATTTTACAAAGCATGGGCTTTCCTTTTAATTAGATTAAAAGGGTGAATTAATTAATTAGTGGGCTTGGTATTAAATAGGATTTAATATAAAGTCCATGGACTATTTAATTGGGATTTAAATAAAGTCCATTCCATTAATTAATTAATGGGCTTAGTATATTAAATAGATTTTAATATAAAGTCCATGGGACTATTTAATTTAGAATTAAATAATCCCATTCTATGGAATTAAATAATGGGCTTGGTATTAAATAGAATTTAATATAAAGTCCATGGACTATTTAATTTGGAATTAAATAAAGTCCATTCCATTAATTAATTAATGGCTTAGTATATTAAATAGGATTTTAATATAAAGTCCATGGATCATTTAATTTAGAATTAAATAAAGCCCATTCCATAAAGCCCATCAAAATGGATGGACAAGATTTGATCTAGAGAATGATGAGATGAATGGCCATGATTAATTTGACTTAATCAAAAGCCTAATTTGACTAGGATTTGACTAGGTCAAAATCCTAGTCAAAGTGTGTCTCTTTGGAAGAGTTTGAGAAGGAATAGGAATTCCATCTTCTATAAATACTTAAAAAACACACACTCACACCTAGTATTCTCTACAACTCTCATCTCTCAATTCTCCCTCAAATTTTCGTCCACCCCTATTTTTCACTCTCCAAGAATATTACTTTGTTCTTCTTGATTTATTCAAGTTAAGAACATAAGAGACATTGATTGTGTTAATTCATAGCGTGTATCGATGTCTCTTCTCCCCAAAATAATTTCTTGCTAGCACAAGGGTTGTATGCTTTCCGGTGGAGCGAGTGAGATGATTTAGAGGGTCTCTTTTGAGATCTTGGTGCAAAACGGGGAACAATGCGTGTAGCCGAAACGAAGACAAAACTACAACCGGGTAGGTTCTTTAATTTTGTTTTTTCGATTTCAATTCTATGGCCTCCATGTTGTGTTTTATTGAACATGAGATACACCGAACGCCCGGGAGAATCAAGGGCACACCCCTTGATTCGTTTATGTATATTATGCATAGTTTAAATTCCATTTAATTATGCTTTGTAATTTTATTACGCACTATTTCGCGCTTCCGCTATTCGTGTTAATCTCCCGGGACGATCCACATATTTCTTTCAGTGGTATCAGAGCCTGGTTCGGTGTATAGGCCTAGAATTCTATGTGCTATGTGCGTTTAAGCATGATAAACGTGTTTTAATTTACGTTTATAGCATGTTTATCGTAGATATATTATTGACGTTTAATTTTGCATGGGATTTTGGATCTTGGTTTTCTTGAATATGTATATACATGTTCTAGGGTTTAATTTATCTTGTGGTTCAGAAAAATTGCATGAAAAGTCGAAAAGGAGTGAAAAACGGCGAACCGGCAGCAGCAGCACGCTGGCCGCACGCACAGGGGCGCGGCCGGGCGCGCGTGCAGGCAGGGGCCTGCGCGGGCCCGGCCAGCGCGCCCAGCGTGCGCGGACAGCGCGCGCGCCGTGCCGGCCGGCTATGCCGTTTTCCGTTTCTCTCCCGTTTTTGGCTCGTTTTTTCAAAACTGTTTTTGCTGAATTATTTTTATAATATTTTCTGCATTATTCTGAAACCCGTTGACTTAGAATATTAATTTTTTTGAGATTTGGAATTTCCTAAAATAAATATTGCTTGGTTGATGAGGAAAGGGTTTCCTAACAAGATTTAAATTTTGCAATGGTTGCACCAATGATCAAAATTCATATGTGAAATTTCGCAATAATTTCTTCGTTTTATGATGTTGGACATCATGGTTATTTTATGGTTTGAGCATGAGTAGATCTTAACATGTATTAATATTGCACGAATGTTGGATTTTGGAATTCTTGAATAAATGGGCATATTCTTGAATTGTTGATTTTTGTGTTTCAGAAAATTTGATTTTTCTGTATAATTCTGGGAATTTTTCTGAATTAATTAACTTGGGGCATTTTAATTTTGGTTGAGATTTTATATTTGACAGAATTAATATTGCCTTGTTAATTATGGAAAAGGTTTTTCCAACAAAATCGTTGTGCATAGGTTGCACTATTATCCAATGTTTGGTGTGGATATTTTACATGTAGTTTCTGCATTTATTTTATGGTATGGATTATCATGGATGTTGGTATAGCATATTTTACGTGGGATATGTATTTGTGTTATTTGTGTTAATTGATTTGACAAAGGATGATCACAATGTAAAGCAGAAATTAGCAGATGATGGTAATATTATTTTTGAAGTTGAAGACTTGGTCTTTTAGTCTTTAACCCTCCCACTATTTATACGAAAGTCCACCACTCTCAAGCGGAGTTTCAAGAAACCATTTCCTAGTGGGCTTGGGATCCACAAGCGTAATCTCCATGCCCCGCTTTTACAATTCACATAAAGAAGACCTCGTGGGAGATATCCAATATCATTCTCATCCAATGAGATTCCCAAGATATTTTGCCTCACCTATTCACATGGTTCCAAGGACTCCAAGCGAACCATGTTACTCAATGTTGGGCCCGACCCATCAACCAAATCATGCCTCAAACTGTCGCGCCCCCACGACTCGTGAGACAGGGAGACAACGAGCATAGTCTTTTTATTCACAACAATGGTGCAGCTTTCCCGTTGTCCAAGTGTGCCACGACTCGTGAGACCACACTTGGGTAGTGGTAGCTTCCTCACCACATTGTTGTGGACGGAAGGCTCGGACAGATCAAAATACCACTTTGATCCAAGTCCGTTCTGGGCCCAATATTTAATTTGGTCCAACCAAATGAGAGTTTGTGTATGACCGCGACCTCATCACATTATGGTGTTTTAGCATGCATAAATATTCAATATTTAAAGCGATAAATAAATACGCCGCATGCAGAAAACATAGCATACCCCTGTTAGAATGATCACAAGCCTAACCTATGCGACCTACTGAGCCCGCAGTGAGTCTATGGTCTGTCTAGGGTGGTCCTAAATTATTACAATAATAATATACCCATTATCATTCCAATGGGCCTTGTAGTGCTTCTTGTTTCATGCCCTGATGCTCCTCCTTGGGGTCTCCGACTCCAAATGCTTGTTAAAATTAAAACCTCACCAATCCTATCTACTCTCATTACAACTAAAAGTAATACATTGGTAATAATAAAAGCAAGCCTTAACATCATGAGGCTGAAAATACGGGAGATGATAGTCTCAAAAACAAGAGACACGCAGGCCCCACCCAACAGAAAATAAATGATCATACATTCATTCATACATAAGGTCTAGGGCTCTTGTGATCATCCCATGTTGATTCCATCAACTCACATAATACAATTATTGCAAATAATCATGCATAAAAAAACAATAGATATTCCAAATACCCAAGTGATGTCCAACATCACAAAAGCATAAACATACAAATAATATGCAAAATTCAAATTTCAAATTTAATGGACATTTTAAACAATGCATCCAATGCACGTATTAATCCCAAATTAATTAAGCAAATTTAATCTAAGGAATAATCCAATTATTCCAAAATCAAATATGCAAAATTAACATATTTTCAGAATATTGTGCAGAAAATCAAATTTTCTGGAAAACGTCGAAAAACGGCACAAAACGACCCAGCCCTTGTGCCTGTCGGCCACCCTCGCGCACAGGGCAGAGCGCGCGCGCTTTGTGCCGCGCGGTGGCCTCGGCCGACAGCGGCCGTCTGCGCACAGCGCGCGCATGCAGAGTGTGCGCAGCATCCGAACGCATGGCGCGCGCGCAGACCGTCCGATCCCAAATAACCTTTTTTTTTCATGTCTTTCAACATCTTTTTCAGCACACAAAAAACAGTAACAATGATTCTGAGAATAAACATGCAATTTTAGATCCAATCTAATAAAAATAAGCATGTCAAAAGTCCATCAAATTCAAACAATTGAATCATCATATTATTCATACATTTATATAACTAGAAAGCATGACGTGCGATGCACGTGCATAAATATATTATAAGTCAATATATCATTTATGTTAAGTTCATGATATTATTCATATTTTTTTTTTCACTGAAACATTAGTATCATACAATTATATGTTCAAACAAATTGATAATAATTATTTAAATTGATAAGAAAACTATTCAATTCTATATTTGTAATTCACTTTCTAAATTTAATTGGTACTATTAAATAAAAATATATTCCCCAAAATTAAAAATTTTGTATTTCGTATATTCAGTAATGATTATTTCATTATTATATATCAAATCAATTAATATAAAAATATGAAATAATAATATTTGAAAAATTAATATGAAATTATAATAATTAGTCAAAGCTCCTTATCTTGGATAGATAAAATTCTAATTTAATAAAATAAATTGACCAATCTTATTGTAGGTTTTAGTATGCCTATTTTCTGTTGTTTAATTTAATTTTATTTTTTGTTATATTTTGTATGTGTGTTGTATGTTTTCTTTAACTACTATATTTGAATGTCAGTTATTTTTAATTTATTGACACTATTACCAACTAATTATTTATTGACTATTGTTATAAAACTATAATAAAATTGGACCATAGTTTCAATAGTTGTATTGTAAGATCCTTTGATGTATGTTAATTATATTTCAGTATCAACTTTTTTATATTGTCAAATCATTATTTACATGCTTTATTAGCTTCTAAATTTTAAAATATTATTGTATAAAATTTTATTTTTCACCTTTATAAAAGAAACAATAGATGTAAAAGTAAAACATTCAGGATTATCTGATACTAAAAAAATCAAGTGCTAAGAGATTCACTCAATAGTTGAATTTTCATAAGCAATTTCGATTTAATAATATTCTATTCATATGTCAATTTTTATTCTCTTTAGTACTCATATTTTTTAAACTTTTAAATTATTTTTATAAATTTATTACTGAAAAAATATATTAATCTTATTGCCTTATTTTTTTATCATCTTTTTTTTTTTCGAATTTCAACATAATTAACTCATTTTTTGTTTATTATTTTATTGTAATAAATTTATTCTTAAAATTTATTAATTTTCTTACTATGAAATTGTAATTGTACTAATGTGTTAGTATATAATTATTTTGAAATTTTATACTTTTAATTGTTCTTGTGTTAATATTTACTTACCATTTGACTTTTCTTATTTTCATAAGGAGAAATAGCATTTTTCAGTTCGTAACTTAGAACCTTTCCATTTTAATTTGGTCCATTGATTTTGGATTCTCACTTTCCGTTCGTAAATATTAAAAAGTAGCAATTTTGGTTCCATAACAACTTTCCTTCTGGATATTCAAAAGAAAAATGCCATGTGGTCGTTGAGTTTATAACATACAAGGGGACCAAATGTTATAATTTTTATGCACCTTTTAAAACATAAAAATAGTTATATATGTCGCGTTAGGACCTACAATTATGTTAGTTAATTTACTACTCAATAAGATAAGGTTTTAAATTAAATTATTTATTATATTACTATTTATACTCTTTTTCAATGTCAATGTCTTGGTGGTGCAGGGAGAGGGGGACATGGTATTTTTAGCCTATTAATATTGAAATACAATTAATTCGTTAGCTCTTTTTTAAATTTTCAATAACACTTCTAATTTAATCAGATTGATAATTTTATTTGTAATAAATTTTGACACTTATTCGTTATTCCATTTTAGAAGAAATTTTATTTTAATAAAATTGATCAATTTTTATTCGTAGGTTTTATTGTGTCTCTTTGCTGTTGTTTGATTTTGCTATATTATGTCTGTGTATTATGTTTTCTTTTACTATATTCTGAATGTTGTTGACTTTTAATTTATTAAAACTAAATGATTATAAATTAATTATTTATTGACTATTATTATAAATATATAATTTAAATAGAAAATATTACCAATATTTTATATTGTAAGATCCTAATATTAATTATATTTCAGAATCAACTTTTAAATATTGTCAAAGTATTATTTACAGGCTTTATTATCTTCTAAATTTTGAAATATTATTGTATAAAATTTTATTTTTTTGCCTTTTATATTGCAATTTTTAAAACTATATGTTTCTAGTTTAACTTCTTAATCTTATTTTCATATGCACCAATTGGTATTATCTATTCTTATTCAATAGTATATTATGTTACAACTTAATTTTTTTTTATGTTATTTGTTGTTGTAATACTTTTATTCTATTAATTAATATAAAGAAAATAATAGATGTAAAAGTAAAGCATTCAAAATTATCTAATACTAAAAAAAATCAAGTACTAAGAGATTCACTCAATACTTGAATTTTCACAAGCAATTTTAATTTAATAATATCATATCCATATATCAATTTTAATTTGTAATTAAATTTTGAAATTTATTCATTATTATATGTAAGTTTAGATTAGTATTTTATATATTATTCATATGTGGTTTATTTTAAATTTTAATTTGTCATGGTAAATTTAATTTTTTTTAATATAATTAAGAGCTCTTCTAGCAAAGTAATTGTTATGAAATATTATTTGGCATATTAATTTTTTTTAGTTGAATATGTTATTCATTGTCCAAGTAGTTTTAGAGCAATTAAGTCTCTTAAACATTTTTTTTATAGAATTGTATTTATTCTATAACTAATTTTATAATATAATTTGAATGTTATTAAAATTTAATGCGTGGCACGTCTGTGTAATTGGGCTCATTCATGATTCACGATTAGAAGCAAGTTATTAAAATTTTGTGTAATTGGATTCATTCATGATTCACGATTTAGGTTTTTCATCCTAAATTTATATGGAGGAGATTTATAATATTTAGAATTCTAAATTGTTAAGAATTCCAAAATTTGTAATATAATAATTAATAATATTTAAATAAGGGTATATTTGTCTTTTCACAATGGGGAACAAACAACTTGAGTATTCACACATTTATATAGAGTATAGATTTAACATGCCAATAAAGCCATAAAAGCAAGTAGATCATTCCAAGCACATAGATCTATGCCCCTTACATCGAACTGGGCTCTGATAACACTTGAAGGACAAGCAGATCCGCCCGGGTGCTCAACCGGGCATTCGATGTAGGATGAGTAAATAGTAGATATGTATATTAAACACATAGGGCATAGATATATATATTAAATCAATCAAAGCGTAATCAAACCGTTACCTTTGATTGTATAGCGTGTGCTCCCGGCTACTTGTGTTGTTCCTTCTCCGGAATGCTCACGAAATCCAAACGTATGGATTCTCCAAAGGTGATCCACACCACATCGGAAGAAACGTACGTTCCTCTTGCTAGAAAAGAACGGGTTTAAGAAAAAATCTATTTAAGAGAAGAACACTATGAAATAGTGCTCTCTTAAACTTGCTTTGTTCTTCTTCTTGATTCAAAACCAAGTGAAGAACACAAGTGAAAATGGGGGAGGAGAAAACCGAGAGTTAGAGGGGGAGAGGAGATCCGAAAATTTATGGTATGATTAAATCATACCAAAAGGGAAAAGCTTGATTGGAGTTGATTTGTCTCTTTCCAAAAAGAGATAAGTCAACATACCACCTAGCATGAAACATGGCTGATTTTGCTTCCTCCAAGGGAGCATTTTGGCCATGTCCAATTAAGGAAAGAAGTCCAACTTCTTCCTATTCCAAAATAGGAATTATTTCTCTCTCGGGTCAAATTTAATGGACCGAGTTTCATCGTAATCCAATTACGACGAATCTAACATTAAATCCAATTTAATGTCCATTTAAATTATTCTCGTTGATCTTTTAATCCAATTAAAAGATCCAACATCTCAACGTCTCAACTTTCCATATTTAATCGGAAATCCAATTTACCAATTAAACGAAGGCCCGATACAATATCGGCCTGTCCATCCTATGGACTTTCCCTTAAATAATCCAATTACTTATTTATCCTTCGAGATTGACTCCAAGTTGATCTCTCAACCTCCTCGGTGATTTGTGTGTGACCCTTTCGGTTCACCCTCAGCTAGACTTGGGCCCGTATCCCACAAGGGCTCGTTACAATAGGTGGCCGTCTAGCAACGGTCCATGGCACTAGAGACTAGGTGAATTGGCATGAACATTTAGGCACCAATTCCGTACGGGTACGATCCTTCCATCTACCGTCTCCCGGCCTCAGTCTAGGGTATGGAGTTGGGCGTCGGTTCCCATCCTTGACTGGGCATCTATGCTTAATACTCAAGACCACGTATGCTTCATTGCGTCGACACAGGAAATCATTCCCTATTCGACCAACCACTGTGGCCACAGCTTTAAACAGCATGAACGTGTCTCCGAGTGCATAGGAGATACCTCTGTCACATACTGACAGGGGACAGATCCTCTTCTTGGAATCCACCGTCCTCGCTGAAGAACAAGCGGATCCGCCCGGGAGCGCGAGCGGAAGCGAGAAAAGCGAGATAAGTGGGTAAATTTAAATCAAATTCAAAATACGCGAATCCTAAGGCGTGTACCCTTGGGTGCTCAACCGGGCGTTCGATGTAGGATGTGTAAATATTAAAACATATATTTAAACACATAGGGCATAGATATACAAATGAAATCAATCAAAGCGTAATAAACCTTTACCTTTGATTGTTTAGCGTATGCTCCCGGCTACTAGCGTTGTTCCTTCTCCGGAATGCTCACGAAATCCAAACGTATGGATTCTCCAAAGGTGATCCACACCACACCGAAAGAAACACACGTTCTTCTTGCTAGAAAAGAACGGGTTTAGGAAGGAATCGGTTTAAGAGAAGAACACTATGAATTAGTGTTCTCTTAAACTTACTTTGTTCTTCTTCTTGATTCAAAATCAAGTGAAGAACACAAGTGTAAGAGAGGGAGGGAGCACGAAATTTTTAGAGAGAGGAGAGGATTTTTGTCTTCTCTTTTTCCTAGAAAAAGATGAATAATGAATCACTTATGCTAGGTGTTGTATATTCTAATATATATACATAATTAATGTGATTATTGGAATGTGTCTAGGTTCATCCAAGGATGTCTAGATTCATTCCAATCAATCACCATCAATTCTTCAATCAAGCCTACCAAAATTTATCGTATGATCAAATCATACCAAAAGGGAAGAGCTTGATTGGAGTTGATTTGTCCCTTTCCAAAAGAGACAAGTCAACATACCACCTAGCATGAAACATGGCTGATTTTGCTTCCTCCAAGGGAGCATGTCGGCCATGTTTGACTAAGGAAAAAAGTCCAACTTCTTCCCATTCCAAATTAGAAATTATTTCTCCTCTCGTGTATAATTTAACGGACCGGGTTTTATCGTAATCCAATTGCGACGAACCCAATATTAAATCCAATTAATGGTTAATGGGTTCTTAGACATATCTACATTAATGAAAATATAAAGCAGAAATTAGCAGATGATGGTAATATTATTGTTCAAGTTGAAGACTTGGTCTTTTAGTCTTTAACCCTCCCACTATTTATACGAAAGTCCGCCACTCTCAAGCGGAGTTTCGGGAAACCATTTCCTAGTGGGCTTGGGATCCACAAGCGTAATCTCCATGCCCCGCTTTTACGATTCACATGAAGAAGACCTTGTGGGAGATATCTAATATCATTCTCATCCAATGAGATTCCCAAGATATTTTTGCCTCACCTATTCACATGGTCCCGAGGACTCCAAGCGAACCATGTTACTCAGTGTTGGGCCCGACCCATCAACCAAATCATGCCTCAAACTGTCGCCCCCACGACTCGTGAGACGGGGAAACAGCGAGCGCAGTCTTTTTGTTCACAACAATATTGCAGCTTTCCCCTAGTCCAAGTGTGCCACGACTCGTGAGACCACACTTGGGTAGTGGTAGCTTCCTCACCACATTGCTGTGGATGGAAGGCTCGGACAGACCAAAATACCATTTTGATCCAAGTCCGTTCTGGGCCTAATATTTAATTTGGTCTAACCAAATGAGAGTTTGTGTGTGACCGAGACCTCATCACATTATTGTGTTTTAGCATGCATAAATATCCAATATTTAAAGTGATAAATAAAAAACACCGCATGCATAAAACATAGCATACCCCTGTTAGGATGATCACAAGCCCAACCTATGCGACCCACTGAGCCCGCAGTGAGTCTATGGTCTGTCTAGGGTGGTCCTAAATTATTACAATAGTAATATACCCATTGTCATTGCAATGGGCCTTGTAGTGCTCTTGTTTCATGCCTTGATGCTCCTCCTTGGGGTCTCCGACTCCAATTGCTTGTTAAAATTGAAACCTCACCAATCCTATCTACTCTCATTACAACTGAAAGTAATACATCGGTAATAAAGAAAACAAGCCTTAACATCATGAGGCTGAAAATACGGGAGATGATAGTCCCAAAAACAAGAGGCACGCAGGCCCCACCCAACAGAAAATAAATAAACATTCATTCATCCATACACAAGGTCTAGGGCTTTGTGATCGTCCCATGTTGATTCCATCAACTCACATAACATAATTATTCCAAATAATCATGCATAAATAACCAATGGATATTCCAAATACCCAAGTGATGACCAACATCACAAAAGCATAAATATACAAATAATATGCAAAATTCAAATTTGAAATTTAATGGACATTTTAAACAATGCATGCAATGCATGTATTAATCCCAAATTAATTAAGCAAATTTAATTCAAGGAATAATCCAATTATCCCAAAATCAAAAATGCAAAATTAACATATTTTCAGAATATTGTGCAGAAAATACAGAAAATCGAATTTTTCGGAAAAAGTCGAAAAACGGCACAAAACGACAAGCGGATCCGCCCGGGGGCGCGAGCGGAAGCGAGAAAAGTGAGATAAGTGCGTAAATTTAAATCAAATTCAAAATACGCGAATCCCAAGGGGTGTACCCTTGGGTGCTCAACCGGGCGTTCGATATAGGATGTGTAAATATTAAAACATATATTTAAACACATAGGGCATAGATATACAAATGAAATCAATCAAAGCGTAATAAACCTTTACCTTTGATTGTTTAGCGTATGCTCCCGGCTACTAGCGTTGTTCCTCCTCCGGAATGCTCACGAAATCCAAACGTATGGATTCTCCAAAGGTGATCCACACCACACCGGAAGAAACACACGTTCTTCTTGCTAGAAAAGAACGGGTTTAGGAAGGAATCAGTTTAAGAGAAGAACACTATGAATTAGTGTTCTCTTAAACTTACTTTGTTCTTCTTCTTGATTCAAAATCAAGTGAAGAACACAAGTGTAAGAGAGGGAGGGAGCACGAAATTTTGAGAGAGAGGAGAGGATTTTTGTCTTCTCTTTTTCCTAGAAAAAGATGAATAATGAATCACTTATGCTAGGTGTTGTATATTCTAATATATATACATAATTAATGTTATTATTGGAATGTGTCTAGGTTCATCCAAGGATGTCTAGATTCATTCCAATCAATCACCATCAATTCTTCAATCAAGCCTACCAAAATTTATGGTATGATCAAATCATACCAAAAGGGAAGAGCTTGATTGGAGTTGATTTGTCTCTTTCCAAAAGAGACAAGTCAACATACCACCTAGCATGAAACATGGCTGATTTTGCTTCCTCTAAGGGAGCATGTCGGCCATGTTTGACTAAGGAAAGAAGTCCAACTTCTTCCCATTCCAAATTAGGAATTATTTTTCCTCTTGGGTATAATTTAACGGACCGGGTTTTATCGTAATCCAATTGCGACGAACCCAATATTAAATCCAATTTAATGTCCACTTAAATTATTCCCGTTGATCTTTTAATCCAATTAAAAGATCCAACGTCTCAACATCTCAACTTTCCATATTTAATCGAAAATCCAATTTACCGATTAAATGAAAGCCCGACACAATATCGGCCCGTCCATCCAATGGACTTTCCCTTAAGTAATCCAATTACTTATTTAATCCTTCGAGATTGACTCCAAGTCGATCTCTCAACCTCCTCGGTGATTTGTGTGTGACCCTTTGGGTTCACCCTCAGCTAGACTTGGGCCCGTGTCCCACAAGGGCCCATTACCATGGGTGGCCGTCTAGCAACGGTCCATGGCACTAGAGACTAGGTGAATTGGCGTGAACATTTAGGCGCCGATTCCGTACGGGTACGATCCTTCCGTCTACCGTCTCCCGACCTTAGTCTAGGGTATGGAATTGGGCGTCGGTTCCCATCCTTGACTAGGCATCTATGCTTAATACTCGAGACTACGTATGCTTCATTGCATCGACACAGGAAACCATTCCCTGTTCGACCAACCACTGTGGCCACAGCTTCAAACAGCATGTACGTGTCTCCGAGTGCATAGGAGATACCTCTGTCATATACTGACAGGGGACGGATCCTCTTCTTGGAATCCACCGTCCTCGCTACACATTCTGACTGCACTAGACAAGGCTTATAATGATCATCTTACAGAATGATCACCTCTCGCCAGATCCAAGATACAGCCGTCCTGTGCACGCGACTGCCATGATCCCTCAAGTCTGAGGATTACTCCCGTACTATCGGAACCGGGGAAAACCAATCATACCGACCAAGCCTCCAAGGCTTCCATATGATGATCCCCGCGAGTCAGTCCAGTCGGCTCGACCCCAGTCGACCAACCCATCAAGATCGTGTAGGCGTCCCACAGCTGTCGCCGATGAAACACGGCACTCATCCAATGAACACGACTCTTGACACAAGTCTCAATAGGACTCTCGATACCCTGTCTCGAGGTCCTCGACTTGGAACGTTTCAGACCCAACTCTTAATCAGTTGGTTTCATGACCACCATCCAATGCGTGGCCCAACTGCACGAGATGTTATCCATGGTCTGTGGGCTTTGTTGCGATATAAGTTAAACACCATTTTAACAAATGTAAGATGAGTGCAACAAAGAAGGTACCATTGGTGACGAACACTCATCTTATTCATCACATAATAATATTACATTCACATCAAGTTGTCGGATAGGTTACAAATTGCCAAACCTATTGGCTTTCTGGTCACCTATTCCAACACTCGCTACATATTCCGACTGCACTGGACAAGGCTTATGATAATCATGTTACAGAATGATCACCTCTCGCTAGATCCAAGATACAGCCGTCCTGTGGACGCGACTGCCATGATCCCTCAAGTCTGAGGATTACTCCCGTACTATCGGAACCGAGGAAAATCAATCATACCGACCAAGCCTCCAAGGCTTCCATATAATGATCCCCGCGAGTCAGTCCAGTCGGCTCGATCCCAGTCGACCAACCCATGAAGATCGTGCAAGCGTCCCACGCCTGTTGCCGATGAAACAAGGCACTCATCCAATGAACACGACTCTTGATGCAATTCTCAATAGGACTCTCGATGCCCTGTCTCGAGGTCCTCGACTTGGAACATTTCAGACCCAACTCTTAATCAGTTAGTTTCATGACCACCATCCAATGCGTGGCCCAACTGCACGAGTTGTTATCCATGGTCTGTGGGCTTTGTTGCGATATAAGTTAAACACCGTTTTAACAAATGTGAAATGAGTGCAACAAAGTAAGCACCAGAAGTGACGAATACCCATTTTGTTCATCATATAATAATATTACATTTACATTGAGTTGTATAATAGGTTACAAATCGCCAAACCTATTGGCTTGCTGGTCACCTATTCTAACAATAGGCAACAATTCACCAAACCATTTCTGCAAGTTTAGTAAAGTCATATTTATGGACAAAAAATGAAAAAGGTCACTTGGACAATGAATAAACATACTAAAAATGATCCTGGGTTCATTGAGTTCTTAATTTGAGTTGGAAATGCTGAAGAACAATTGACAATAAAGGTAATATCAAAATTCCTGAAGAAAATGATTGTTACGTATGACAATGAAGAAGACGCAATGAAACGACTTACTAGAGCTATCTTCCCATCCTTGAGTGTAGAGTCCACTAAGCAGATTATATGACAGGTAAAGCAATACTAGCTGCAAAACATGAGCATATTGATAGATCGAATAAGAATTTGATCTCGTTGTTTCCTCGAGAAGAAAAAATATTCAATAGCTTTAATGAAGCTATTGATGATACAAAGAATTATTACGAAAAGGAATTTCTGAATTCATTAACTCCAAATGGCTTACCTCCTCATAAATTAGTGTTGAAGAGAAACTGCCCAATAATTCTTGTCAGAAATTTGGATCCATCAAATAGCCTATGTAATGGCACAAGAATGGTATGCAGAGAATTCAAGGATAACATAATTGATGCAAAGATTGTGTTCGTCCAACATAGTGGAAACATGTCTTCATACCTAGAATGCCACTTTCACTGGCTGAACATGAAGGTTATCCATTTTAGTTCAAGAGTAAATAGTTCTCTATTAGACTTTGCTTTGTCATGACAACAAACAAAGCTCAAGGACAAACAATTCAAAATATTGGGGTCTGTTTACCTCAATCGGTCTTCTCTCATGGTTAGTTATATGTTGCTCTCTCAAGAGGAACTTCTTTGTCTACAACTAAAGTGTCGATTAAGCCAGACACCAGTAATATTAGAGTAAGGATGTGGACAAAAAATGTTGTGTACAAACAAGTTTTGATTGCATGTAACTATATCATTCCGATTATTATTAATATACATAATATTATGGGAAACAAAATCATACATTACTTTTTTTGACGATACATCTTAGATGGTAAAAGTCCTAATGAAAGGTAAAGATAGACGAAAAGTGGTACTCGGATATAAGGTAATGTGGAAATACTCAATAATTTCTTGATTTATGGAAAAAGCAAAATACAAGTTCATTACTTATGATGAAACAACTTAATTAATCAATATATAGATATAAAAAAACATAAAATTTATAAAAACCCCTATAATTTTTTCAAGATATACACATCTACTATTAGAATATAAAAAATATAGATCACTCACAAGAGGAGAGGAGGATGAGAACTCACAAATATACTTCTAAACTTTTCTCTCTTTTTTGGTGTTCTACAAATGACTCCAACATATGGGGTATTTATACTTACACAAATACACCCTTCAAACTCTACTAATAAATAAGTTCATCAAGAACTAAAAGACATCCATGCATTACATTAATTCCTATGCATGTATTATATTAATTTATCTAAATATGAAGAGACACATTCATGTATTTTATCCAAATACATGAATAGCATATTCTAGACTTATGTATCTAGTTTTTATATATAATTCAACACTCCCCCTTAAACTAGATTCATCACTCCGAGTGAAAAACGCAACTTCTTGAAAACATCAAACTTCAAAGCCTTCGTGAAGATATCCGCAATTTGATCTTGTGACTTCACGTACTCAATCTTCACTTCCGTCTTTGATATGCATTCTCGAATGAAATGATACTAAGTATCAATATGCATGCTCCTATCATGAAATACCGGATTCTTGGCTAATGCTATAGCCGACTTGTTATCCACATAAATCTCTGTCGGACTCTTTGTTGAAAATTAAATTCTTTCAACAAACCTCTCAACCAAATAGCATGACAAACACAAGAAGTAACTGCAACGTACTCCGCTTCGCATGTTGAAAGAGTCGCGATAGGTTGCTTCTTCAAATTCCACGTAAATGCCGAATTTTCCATAAAGTACACGAATCCAGTTGTACTTTTCCGACTATCAACATCACCTGCCCTATCACTATCACAATAGCCAACGAGCTCAAAATCTTGAGAAGATTTATAGAAAATTCGATGATCAATTGTGCCTTGAATATATCGAAGTATTCTTTTGGCAACTTTCAAATGGGATGTAGTAGGAGCTTCCATGTAACGCCTCACAAGTCCAACACCAAAAAGAATACCTGGCCTTGTACAAGTTAAGTACCTCAAACTTCCAACAAGACTTTTAAAATATGTGGAATTAATTTTCTTACCATCTTAACGTGATGATAATTTGATTCCACATTCCACCGGGGTGCTTACGGGCATGCAATTTTCCATCTCAAATTTCTTGACAATTTCCTTGGCATATCCTTCTTGAGAAATAAATATTCCATCATCTCGTTGTTTTACTTCAATGTCAAGATAATAGGACATTAAGCCAATGTCCGTCATCTCAAACTCCTTTGCCATAGCTCTCTTAAAATCATCAAACATCTTCGGATTGTTTCCTGTAAAGATCAAGTCGTCCACATATAAACATACAAATAACATATCACCTTTTGAGTTCTTCTTCACATAAAGAGCATGTGCATGTGGACACTTGATAAAACTTTTGTTTGGAAATAGTAATCAATTCGACTATTCCAAGTACGAGGGGTTTGTTTCAAGCCATAGAGAGCCCTTTTCAATTTCAACACTTTGTCTTCTTGGCCTTTCACCACATAGCCGGGGTTGATCAACATAGACTTCTTTCTCCAAAAATCCATTCAAGAAAGCGGATTTTACATCCAATTGGTGAATTTTCCAACCATTTTGAGCTGCAAGAGAAATAATCAACTGAATTATTTCAAGACGAGCGATTGGTGCAAATACCTCGTCGTAATCAATTTCGGCTTTTTGGTTATACCCCTTTGCCACCTATCTTACTTTGTATTTTTCTATCTCGCCTTTAGCATTTCTTTTAATCTTGTATACCCATCTTACGCAATCGTGTTTTTGCCTTTCGGTAATAATTCAAGCTCCCATGAATCATTCTTTTGAATTGCTTTAATTTCTTCATCCATGGCATTTCTCCACTTTTCATCACGAGCGGCATCATCAAAATCTACAGGCTTCATTTACGCAAATAAGCAAAATTAAGTAAAGCCACTCAAATTTGTTACCTCTTCCGTGACATCATATAATTCACGTAGACCTCTGAATCCTTGAGGGCCTTCACTTGAGCTCGCCTCATGAACTTGAATATTTTGTGGTGGCAGAGTTGATGGCGGTGTAACGGGTTGTGCCATGTCTTCTTCTTCATCATCAAAGAATGGACTATAATGATCATTTTTGTTTTGATCACTCTATTCCCAAACGCCTTCTTCATCAAATTTCGACATCACGGCTTATCACATTTTTTCCGTTGCTCGGATTGTACAACTTGTACCCTTTTAAACTTCGGTCATAACTAATGAACACATTCCTTGCACTCTTATCATCAAGTTTTGTTCTTTTCTGATCCGAAACATACGTATAGGCAATACTGCCAAATACCTGCAAGTGAGTTGGTTTATACCCACTCCAAGCTTCTTAAGGTGTTTTTCCATGAACACTTTTGGTGTGACTTCGGTTCATCAAATAAATTGCACAAGAGACAGCTTCAGCCCAATATTCCTTCGGCATATTTTCGCATTTCAACATACTCTTGGTCATGTTGAGAATGGTCCGGTTCTTCCGCTCAGCTACTCCATTTTGTTGAGGTGAATATGGAGTTTTCATGGGACGATGAATCCCATTTTGTTCACAAAAAGCCTTGAATTCATTTGATGTGAATTCACCTCCTCTATCGAATCGAAGAGCTTTAAATACGATAGCCACTTTGGTTCTCCACCATCGCCTTAAACCTTTTAAAGCTCCCAAACACCTCCGATTTCTCCTTCAAAAAATACACCCAAGTCTTCCGAGAATAATCATCAATGAATAGTATAAAATAACTATTTTTACCTAGTGAACACGGTGAAATAGGTCCACAAACATCCGAGTGTATTAGCTCCAACGGGTGTTGAGCCCCTGTCATTGATTCCTTCGGAAAGCACTTGCTTGATTGCTTACCATAATGACATCCTTCACAAAGTTGATAAGGATGGTTTATAGGAGGCAATCCTTTCACCATTCTTTCTTTGCTCATCATTTTGAGAGCATCGAAGTTCAAATGTCCAAACTTCAAATGCCATACCCAAGATTGCTCCTTGAAACATGACTTCAAACACATAGGAACATCACTTTGAATGTTTGGCAAAAATATTCTATTTCTCATCATGGGAACATTGGCCAACAATCTGTTGTTTTCATCTTTCATCGTCAAGCTTTTGTCTTTAAGTGTATATCATAATTTTTCTCCAAAAGTTATCCCAAACTCAAAATATTCCTCTTCATGGCAGGAACATAAAAGACATTGGAGATAAATTGATGTCTTCCATCTTTTGAGCGAATCAAAATTGTACCTTTCCCTTTGACTTGAACCTTGAAAAAATCTCCAAAAGTTATATTGCCGTCAATTGATTCATTGAGATCTACAAATAGATTCCTTCTAGCACATATATGACTACTTGCGGCAGAGTCAAGATACCACCGTCTTTCTCATCTTGATTATTTTGTAAGCAAGGTGGGATCCGTTTCTTCTTTAACATCGGTTCCCATAAGATTACTTTTCTTTTTCACATTTGAACATTCCCAAGCGTAATGACCAAATTCATGACAATTAAAACACTCAATGTTTGACTTGTCATACCGTGATTGATTTGGTTTATATGCACCTCTCCAACGTCTGCCTCGTCCACGACCTCTTCCAAAATTCCTATTTGCACCATCTTGGAGTGAGATTTGTTCACCTTGTTTTTGGCCTCGACCTACTCCTCTTCCTTGACCACCACCACGGCCATGCCAACGACCTCGACCTCTACCACGAGCTTGACTTCTTCCTCCTCTATCGGAAGCATTTCCTTTAGGATTAAAGGAAAGTTTTGCTTGCAAGACTTGCTCCACCGGCACTTATTGATTTCTTTTCATTCTTTCTTTATGAGTTATTAACGATCCATTTAGCTCGTCAATAGTCATGCTATCAATGTCTTTTGCCTCTTCAATAGCCACCATATATGATTGAACTTCGCATTAAGAGAGTGTAGAGTCTTCTCAACTACTCTCACATCTGTCAACTTTTCACCAAGCCGCTTCATTTGATTTACCACCACTAAAACTCAAGTGACATAATCTGTAATGGATTCATTCTTCTTCATCAAAAGAGACTCAAACTCAGCCCTTAGAGTTTGAAGCCATACCTTCTTCACTTTATCAATTTCTACGGTGGAATTCTTTAGAATGTCCCATACATCCTCGGCTTTTGACTCATTGGCAATTTTCTCAAACATCTCGTCATCCAATCCTTGATGGATGATGCTGAGAGCACTTTGATCTCCACTTCTTCTTTTCTGCAATGCGGTTAGTTCGGCTACAGAAAGAGCACCCTCATCGGCGGGTTCATCAAACCTGGTCTCAACAAAATTCCATAAGCCATGAGCCCCAAGAATAGCTTTCATTCTAATTGACCATTGATCGTAATTGGTTTTGGTCAGAGTTGGATATTGGAAGGAGATACGTGGAGTTGCAGTGGTCATTTTAGCTAAGCTCTGATACCACTTTGTTAGAATATAAAAAACATATATAACTCACAAGAGGAGAGGAGGATGAGAACTTACAAATATACTTATAAACTTTTCTCTCTTTTTTGGTGTTCTACAAATGACTCCAACATATAGGGTATTTATACTTACACAAATACACCCTTCAAACTCTCCTAATAAATAGTTCATCAAGAACTAAAAGACATACATGCATTACATTAATTCCTATGCATGTATCATATTAATTCACCTAAATATGAAGAAACACATTCATGTATTTTATCCAAATACATTAATAGCATATTCTAGACTTATGCATCTAGTTAATATATATAGTTGAACATCTACACATACATATATAACACTGACTCTCTATTCTATATAACTTTGGTTGTATTCATTCATTGTACCATAAAATCAAAGACGAAAGATGAAGTTTTTCAATGTTGGAATTGAGGTGATGACCATGCTTATTACATCTATACTTCAAACTTTCCTTGTTCAAATTTTCAATACTATGACAAACTCTCTTCTTTAACTTTTCCTAACAATATGATAAGCTTGTTTCTTTATTCATGTTGTTTGCATGGAAATTCTAATGCCCCAAACACTTTATTCATTTATATATACATTTTGGAATGTGGGACATGAACCCAACACTTCGTTTTTGTATTTCGTTCATATAATTCTTTACTGTTATGATTAGATATTTTTCCTAATTGAATCCCGATAACTTCTATACATACAGAATATACAAACTTCATTCACACTGAAATTGTCTTGAAACTAATCATAATGCTTACCTCTTTCGTCTAATAAGAATAACCTCCTATTGTGATGGCAATTGCACCTACAAATAAAGTCTTATTTCTCCTAATGTTGTAACTGTAACAGACATCGTGCATATCTTCACCTTATTGAAACCCGTTTTCGTTTGAGTCAAAAGTTTTGATTTTTGTTTCATTTCACCCATTTTTAGTCCTGGGAGTAGAGAAAGTTTTCAACTTTGTTGCTCTTTATTGGCTTTTTACTCGGTATTTGGATGTTTCTGTAGTTGATTTTTGTGGGTTGTTTTTTGAGATAATTGGTGCGATGGTACAGGGCCAGTGTTGACCATGATGTGCAGTTCAAAGTTATGTATTGTGGTGTTTTCCATTCGGATCGTCACATGATCAAGAATGAGTGAAGATTCACCTAGTATCCTATTGTGCACCTTGGTAAAGACGGAATCTTGTGTGTATTTTTACGGATGCAACAGTTGTAAAGTCTGATGCAATCTCTGTGGTTCTAGATATAGTTGTAGATGCGTTCACTGTGGTTGAATCCTATCAAGAAGTTTAAGATTTGGTTAATGTCAAAGTATGGCTGATTCTCAGGATTACCTTTTCCTTTAAGGTTGACAATTTACCTCCAAAGTGAAATTACATATGGGTGAACTTGAAGATAATATTGCAGGTGTTAAGATAAGATACTTGACTGCATTTTCATGTTCCGACGGAAATATTAGGACGAATTTTCTTTTTAATACTTTTACTTTCATGTGCTTGGATCTACTAAAAGAAGTAAGGGTTTTGGCGGAAGTTGTTTGACTTGTTGAATTTATGCCATCTTTCAAGCCCACTTTGATCATGGAAGTTCAGATCAAATGATATGGTTATTGTGTGATGTTAAAATGATTAAGAAGTTATTCTACAATAGATATGCTTCAAATGATTTGTCGTTGTCAATGAGGATTGTCTTAAATCACAGGGTTGAAGCTTTAGAACCAAGAGGTTAGGGGTTTGAGTCGTATAATGTGGATGTTTGTCTATTTTTATAGTAGTTTATTAGTTCTTGGTTTTATTTGAATGTAGTCTTTGATTTGGAATGATTGATTTATTTGATTAGTCTTTGATATTTGAATGTATTGAACGATGTAATGAATCGTACCCATTTGTACCCTTATAAGTAAACAGTCTGTCGTTAATGCTTGGGAACAGATACATATGTCATGTATTAGTGTTAGTAAGTTTTCATTCATCTCTTTCAGAGCATACAAGTAACTGAACCATTGTTTTCTGAGTGATTTTGAACTGCTTCTGGTTTCAATTCATCTCATTGAAACAAATTATTCTTAACTGATACATGATCATATTAACTATTTATGGGATTTCCTTTTATTTATATATTCACTCTAAAGCATTCTTGGATGCAAACATGGGATTGTGGAAATAGAAATTGAGGTTCGTAGTGAGGTCGAGAAATTGAAGGGCCTGGACTAAGTTGGCGTTGGCTGCCTCGTTGGATGATGTCGCGGATGCAGAAGTGCTCGTCGTGTTGTTTTCATGGTTGCCATATTTTTGTGGTGAACGATGTACGCGGCAGCTATATTGTTAATTTGGCGTCATGAGAGGGAAATATGACTTATGCAAACCACTTGTTGTTTGCCTTGCATTCATATATAATTCCTTTCTCCAACACTCCGTTTGCCATGGCTGAAATTTGGTTTAATGCAATTTACTTCACTGTGATATTGGAAATGAATAAATTACCTCTTATTGAAAAAACAGCAATATACCTCCACGTGTTCTTTAAAATGGAGCAATTTGGTCTAGGGAGGTAAATTGTGAAAGGAAATCCGGTGGATCGTCCCGGGAATTGCGCGAATGCGGAAGCGCGGTAAAAATATTAAAATAAAAGGCATGCTTTTAATTTAAAGAACACGCTCAAGGGGTGTGCCCTTGAGGTTCCCGGGCGTTCGGTGTATCTCATGATCATAAAACAATTAAATAAATCATGGAGGCCATAGAGTTAAAAATAAAGAGGGACGAAATCTTAAACGAGACCTACCCGATGTCGTTTTCGTCTTCAACTGCTACTCGCGTTGTTTCCCGTTTTGCACCAAGACCTCGTTCTTGAGATCCTCCAAATCGTGACACACGATCCACCCACGTATCTTACACGTCGTGCTAGCAACGAACAAGTATTATTTTTGGAGTGGACGAATCAATAACTCGTTATCAATTAACGGTATTGGTTCGTCTAAATTCTTGATGTTCCAAGAACAAAAAGAACTAAGAAAAATATTTTCTTGCTAGAGAAAGTGAGAGGGGGCGGACGAGAGGTAGGAGAGGGAGAGTGTGTGTTGTGTGTGTTTTTCAAGAATCATCATCATTTAAATGTTGGAAGCTAGGGGTTTATATAGAGGAAGAGTTTAATCCTATTTAAACTCAAACTCTAAGTAACCTAATTTGACTAGGATTTTGACCTAGTCAAAGTCCTAGTCAAACTAGTGTTTGACCTAGTCAAACGAATCCTAGCCTTCCATCTCCCCTTTCCATCTCGACCGTTGATTTTAATTTAATGGAATATTTAAATCCTATTAAATATTCCAAAAGGCTAAATAAATATAATATAATAAATTAATATTATAATTTATTCTTAAGCCTATTAAATCAACCCTTTTAATAAATCCTATTTATTAATTTAATCCCTTTTATCAAATAGAAGGAATTAATTTCTCCAAGAAAATATAGGACCCGATTAAATCTAATTTAATCATTCCTTTACTCCAATATTTAATTCCAAATTAAATACTAAGTGTGTGTGGATAGTGTGTGACTCTTTAGGTTCACCATTCAGCTAGACTTGGTCGGATTCCTAGAATCCGTCCGTTACCATGGGTGGCCATCTAGCAACGGTCCATGGCACTAGAGACTAGGTGAAATATTCGGGGATGAACATTTAGGTTCTAACAGTACACTTGTCCTTCTGTCTTCGGTCTCATCACTTAGGGTCTAGGGCACGGAAGATGCAGGTACCCATTTTGGACCTAAGTGTCGGTCTGTCCTTACTAAACGCCGCAAGGGAAACCTTTTCCTTCTGTTCAGTCACTGTGGCCACAGATTTCAGGGACAAGACACAGAGCATATATGAGACTCAACTGTCAACACCTTTTGACAGGAGACAGATCCTTTCTTGGAAACTACTGTCACTTTGTACACCCGAGCTGCACTAGACATAGCTTATGACTACTCAAGAGTATTTTGGCAATCTCTCACCATATCTAAGATACAGACCTGATGCACTGGTAAACTCAGCAGTTCCTCAAGTCAAAGGACATGGCCTGTACCGTTGGAACCGGGAATACACGTCATACCTTGCTGACCATACTCAAGGCCCTCCGTAAGACGGTTCCCGCGAGTCACCTCAATCAGCTGCTTCCTAGCATGCTGACCCACTAACACTGCTTAGACGACCTTCGTCACCCGTCGATGAAATACGACAGCAGATGCTTAGTGCAAGTCTCAAAGGGAATCCCGGTACCCATTTTCGGGATTCCTTGACTTGGAGATTTCCGGACTGATTCGGTAAGACTGATTTCATGGACCTCCCTCCAAGCGTAGTCCCAGTCCCCGAAATCGTTTCTCAGTCCGTGGGCTTTGTTTGCGTAGTGAACAGAAATGTAAATGCAAATAAGTGAACGTAAACAAAGTATTGCCATATGAATTTTCACTTTTTTATTCAAACATATTTTATCAAATACCAAAGAATTGTCTAGACATAGGTTACATATTCCTGCCAAAATTGGCTTACATGGTCACCTATTCTAACAAATTGATCTATTTGAAAAAATACAGGGAGATAAATGATTCATTTTAGAAAACATAGGGAGGTAAATTGCTATTCTATTTTTCATAAGGAGTAATTTGCTCATTTACAATATCACAAGGGAGCTTCTTGCATTTTTTCCAGCTAAAATTTATATCTAAAGTTGACATAGATATAAGAATTATCAATTTTACACATATTCAAACTTAAGTGAACCATAATTGACCAAGCATACTTATTACTCTTCTTATTTAGTTTTATTCTTCAAAATTCATGTAGTCATCATAAATTTATCGAAGGTCTTTCAAAATTCAAATAAATTAAATTCCATGAAATAAAGTATCTAACAATAATTAAGCTGAAATCTCTACAAAAAGACATATTTAATTCCACAAATAGATTATTAATAACAATATTAGTGTTTTATTTAATAAAAAAAATACTTTAATGTGTGTTCACTATAATTTTTCATTTCTGGGGTATGATAATTAGACATGAAAAACTACATGTTACATTAACAACCAAGAGTCGTATCACATAGTTGCCCTAAATGAAGCATCTCAACGAGTTCTCCATCCATTGACACAGTGATTAGCTCAAGAGTTAATGTCGTTCCTTCACAATTTCCATTTTATAGTTCAATTTATTAAACTTTTGCAATAGAAATGGAGCTTTCTTAAGTTAGAAATTTCGTCGTCAACTCAGGACCAGAGTTATTCTTTTTAAGAGGAAAACTGACAGAAAAACTCAACGAATTATTACTTTATAAAGAATTCATCTTTGTTTTGTAAGCTGACACCAAAGAGGTGGAAAAGAGAAATGTTTATACTTTTTTGGTTTAAAAAGAAGTCAAACATCTTGCTTGAGGAGTGGGAGTCAATTTTATAGCCACAAGAGTTTTGGTAAAATGAAGCTGCAGAATTGAAGTGATTCGTGCCTTTACTGTGACACTAGATCATTAATAAACACTATTGATATCATCGAAAATATGAAACTCTAGGAAAGTCTTGGAATTTAGATACATTCTCTTTTATATGGAAGACAAACAAATATCAATTATGTATTGTATGTACTTAAACAAAAAAAAAAAAGAACACTTTTAACTACATATATACACATTCCAACGAATTTATAGAACTCAAAAAATCATATTTAATTTAATATACAAAGTATATCCACATGCATATTAATGACAATTAATTTATATATATGAATCACTAACTAAACATTTATCAGAGGATATCTAGATATATTTCATTTTACATGAAAGTCAAATACATACTAAACATTTATTACATATTCGTACAAACACATTTCATTTTGTCTCCTTATATATTGAAATGAAATTATATGATCCAAGCCGTTATATTAAATTTAACATGCAAAGTATAATCACATCCATATTAGTTGAACTACAAATACACAATTGAAAACATAGAACTTACAAAAAAAATTAATTATATCAGAAAGAATTAAAATTTCACAATCTATACAAAGAAATCATTAGAGTGTTACCCCACACATTACATATTATTAGAAATTGCCGCCAAATATTACATACAGATACTAATCTAAACATCGATATGTCGAAAGATTTAGCACTTCAAATCAAATCGTTGGAGATAAATCAGAGATTATTCTCAATATGTCTGAAAACGCTACGCCTAGGAATTGAAACAAAATTTTGAGATAATTGTTCTTCTAAGCTTCAAAAGATGATAATGGCTGATGATGAAGTAAGTGTATCAGATATTTGTCTTTCTACTATGTGTTCATTAAAAACTAAATTTTTTTTGGCACAGGGTACAAGAATTGGAGTACTAATTTTCAATGATGATGCCAATCTCGTTGCAGAACGATTCCAACATCACAAAATATATTTGATATCCAACGGTGAAGTAAAGAATGTAATCCAATATTTTTGAATGCACATCCGGAAAAAAGAATTGGTTCTCAAAAGGTAGACTATTGCAAAATATGTGTCTGCACCAATAAAGGATAATATCAAGTTAAATTTTGTCAAGTTTGCTGAAATCGATATTGAACTTTGTTCTACCAAAGGAAATGGTAAGTTTCTACACATTTTACTGAACAGTAACATAAACTTTGCATTATATAAACACTAAAAAATGTATTTTATTGGAACGACATTTGGAACGAATCATATGAATTTGTAACATGCTTAATAAATTTGGAACTGCCTCAGTAACAACATACCTTTCGTTTTCTTTGACATGCATTACAAAATATTTAGAACAGTTTTTGAGGAAGTTGTTACTATTTGTACCAGATTTTGTGCCGGTTACGTAAGCCGTTAAAATCATTGGCTGGATGTAGAAATTGACATTGTAACTGTGTTTGGGATGACCTACGTTAATATAATTTGACCTAGTTTTTAAACGACTATTATAACACACATAGGTTTAATTCTTTTTTCTTGCCACGGTCTTTTAAACGTTCGTCAGAATGGTTCTTTACGTATTATTTGTAATGGTATTTGTACCTTATGTTGTAATATCATTTGTAATACACATTGAAACGGATATTGTGACTCTTTTCTGTACGTTGTATGTACCTCATTTTGCAATAGTTGTTGTAACGGCTTGTGGAGTGGTTGTTGTTCATGTATTTAGAACGGTTTTTTCAATGGTTTTGTTTGAGCATTTTGTATCTCAATTGGCAACGGTTGTTTTCACAATATTTCTGACGGCTTTGTAATTTGATTGGAACAGCTTTTGTAATCGTTTCTAGGTTGTGTGCTAATAAAGTGTACCCCAATAACCGTTACGCAAGTCGTTACAAATTTAGTATATTTTCTTATATATTTTAATTATTATAATATTTTCTTTACATTTTTAGTTACAAATGTTTTGTTGAATTTCTTAAATGTGAAACATTTTGAATAAATTATGTAGCAAGAAAAATAGTAATAATATACTTAACAAAATAAAAATAGAGTTTAAAATCGTATTTATATACCTAAAAGAAAAGCTAAAACAACCCTAATCCAGACCGGGCTCCTAATCAGCAGCATCCACACCATCTTGTGCCTCATCTTTGGGAGCGGGGATCAACTGGAGGCTAGGACGGTTAGGTGCTGGAGGGACAGGCCACGTCGTCGCCCAATGTTCCACCAACTCCTCGATTCTCGTGACCTAATTATCGAGGTTTGGACGTCGTGATTACGGTGGCGGGGCTAGTGATGATGTATGCGAGTAGTTGGGTTGTGATAGTCCAGCAAGCATGTTGTTGGCCTCGAAATCGAGATCGAATACACAACCCCTCTTCCGGCTGCCTGCTGCCAACATCCACAGTTGTTGCTCAGTCCTAGCCACCAAGCCTTTAGAAGATAATGGAGGATCTTGCTAATCATTCAGTGCCTGGGTTTGTTGTTCCTCCACTATGCACATGAAACTCTCACGCAAAATAGATTACGTGATTAGTAAAAAAAATTAATTTGAATTAAGTACAGAATTACTTAACGCGACCTCCTCTATCCTCAAGATGCTCCATTGCCTGTCCTCCTTCCTTTTGTAGACTTTAAAGAACTGCTCCATCTTCTTGACAGGGCGACTGAGTTGTGCTTCCTGTCCAAGAACCAAAATAAATATGTAAGTCTTTTTAAATGATAAAAGTATTAACCCCCCTCCCCTAAAAAAACAGACACTTACCATCTTCCGATTGTGTTGGCCAAAGGAGGACGATGCCCCGTGGTAGACGGTAGCTGTTGCCACCCAATTGGCCATCAGTATTCCAGTAGCTGGTGCCAAATCTGATCAGCCTGCCACAACGCTGGGAAAATCGAGCTCAAGTGTCAGCAAATCGATTCTTCAGGAACATACCACCTGCATCTTGAAGATCTTGAACATTGATTCGTCCTCATAGTCCCAATAGTAAGTAAGTTGAAAATTCACATATAAAAAGAAATTGTAAGTAATCGATAAAAATAAATATTGAAATTCGATAACATAATTTAAAATTCGGATAATTATTACCTTCAAATTATCATAGCAGAAGTGTTGGTGCTCCTGTGGAACCTGCGATATACATCCCCAAAGATGAGGGTAATGGTTGCGCACAGTAGCATGGATCGCCATGTGGAAATTTTGGTAAGACCTAAAAAAAATTAAATATTAAAAACAGAAAAATACAATTAAAATAATTCAATAAGATTGTTTCCGTTACCTCGCATCATGGAGGTTGATATAGTGACGTGCAGAACATGGTGGCACTAGTGCTGGTGGTGGTACATCCCACTACCGAGAGGGGGCCTGTGAAGAGCTGGCCCCTATGTCCAATGATCCCGCTGTGGTGGATCCACTGGCGAGGTCTCTGGCATGAACACAGACTCCAATTGTGGGGGTGGTGGGAGTGCTTCCTCATCAACGACGGGGGCAGCAATGCGCGGGCCACGACCACGGCTACGGTCACAACCATGTCCCAGGGGAGGCAGAACATCTATCATCATAGATCTATAACGGCAAGTGAATTTTTTAATATAAATTATTTTTTTGGCAAAATTATTGTATTAAATTATGAAACTTAATATTAAAATATTATAAACATATATATATATAATATTATAATGTTTAGTAAAATCTATTATAATAATAGTTTTTTGTATAATATATTAAAAATTATTATAAACTATAACAAACTATATTATAATATCCTATTTCCTTTTAATATATTATAATGTATTGTAAACTTCATCATAATTATATATTATATTATAATTTAATATAAAGTATATTATTTTACTATTTTTGAGTATATTATATTTATTTTTAATGGTAATATAAACTTAGATATTTTCTTGTGTTTCCTAAAATTTGTGCTAAATTCCAATAAATTTTCTAAAAGGCAACAATTTCACTAATTTTTCTATTATGATGAATATTCCTAATTTTCCTAAAATGAGATTAAAATTACAAAAAATTTCAGGAAAATAATGAAAGTTATAGTAATTTACAGAAAATGAATAATTAAAAAACACAAAAAAATATATAAAAACTGGAAAAAAATTTCAGAAGATTTCAATTTTCAGAAATTTACAAAAATTTTAAAAAATTGAGGAAAATAATCTTATAGTTTTCAAAATTGAGAAAAATCATTTATAAATTAAGAAAAAAATGTAGAAAGTTGTTGAAAATATCTTATATTTTCAATAAATAATTTTCTGAAACATAATTTCATCAAATTTTTTAAAATAATGTTATAACTTTTGAAAATCCATCAAGTTGAGAAAAAAATAGAATATTTTTCCAGCAAATATTCATACATTTAATAGAAAATACATCCCATTTTTTGCAAATGTTCCGTAAAACAGAAAATACCATGACCTTTCAACATTCCTGATGCGAGCAAAAAATGTGGTGCTCGATCCAGTTAGAGTGCAAATAATAAAGTAAAATGCATGAAAATAAAAGGGTGAAAATGAGAGTGGTAGATTCACGTTGAAATCAAGCTCTAAGTACGAATTACAAGTATTCCTTCAAGCTAAAGTTGTAGCAGGAAGGTAAATATTGGAGAATATAGGCTCAAGTTGTAGTGTTAAGGTACAAGTTGTCATAGGAGGGTAAAAACTTGTCTTTTCCTGCTCGAGGAGGTCTCTATTTATAGGCAACATTCAGTTGATTGGAGAAGATCATGGATTTGCCTCCGATTCAAAGAAGGTGGTTGAGGAGATGCCTTATCCCAACTGGAGTCCAAACTTTTAGGGTTAATAATACTTTTTTCTGAAGACGTCACATGTCCATGAGGGGGCTACTGGTCCTTATCCTATTCTGTGAGGAACTTCGACTTTGGCTGGGGGGGTTTTCAAGTCTCTAAGCTTCCTTGTGGGCCTATGAGGCCTTCTTGGATCAAGGCCCTCTCAGATTTGGGCTGATTGGACTTCTTTTGGCCAATTTATTTTTAGAGGGCCTACCTAAAAGAATTGGGTACGGCCCGGGAACGCAACGGAAGCGTAAAAACATAACATAATTTAAACTGGATTCAAAGGGGTGGTCTCTTTGAAGTTCCAGAGGCCGGTGTTTGTCAAAGCATAAATAGCAAAAGAAAAGATGTTGGACAAGTGTCTTAAAAGGATATGAACAAAGGTACATGAAAATGTAAAAGTAAACAAACCTTTGTTCGATTTGCGTAGAACGGGTTCGTGGATCGTTCCTTTCGTTTCCTCCTTCATTTTTCCACTTGAGAGCTCAACGTAGAACTCCTCCAATGTAGTCCACACCACACTTGGGATTTATTTCTACTCTATTGCTAAATAGAAAATAGAAAATGAAGAAGAAACACTTCAAAATGACACTATCAATTAGTGATCCTTGGAATGTTATTGATCAATTCTTCTCTAAGAAGTATGAACACAAAAGAGAGAATTCCGAATTAGTAAGTGAAAATTATGAGTGTTTTTGGCCTAAATCTCCAGCAAATTATGAAGCAAGTTAGTAAGTGAAAAGTGTAGAATGTAGTTTTGTGTATACTGAAAGTAGAATTTTGAATTCAACCTCCAAAGCAACTTCCACATACATACACAGTACTAGCACAACCAGTACGCATGACTGCAAGAAAAAACCACCCACAATCACACCTCATGGCCAGCCACTTCACCTTCCAAACGGATGAGTTTCAACTACTCCTTAACTTGCTTCAACTTGCATGTAATGTGGACTTGGATTTTTTATATTTTGGATTTGTATTTAATCTAATCAAATAAATTCCAAACATGAATCCATTGGGCATTAATTAATCCAATTAATTCAATCCAATTGATGCCCAATAATTTATTTAATCCAATTAAATAAACATAAGTCCAAACTAAGAATAATTGATTCAATGAATTATTCTAGCCACAACTCGATAAACTAATCCAATTAATTAAAAGTTCTTAGTCCAAAATTAACTAATAGAATTGATTAATCTCGGACCATCCATCAAATGGATTTCCTAATAAATGATCCAATCATTTATTTTTTCTCTTGAATTAATTTAATCCAATTACCAAATCCAAAGTGATTTGTGTGTGACTCATTAGGTTCACCCTCAGCTAGACTTGGGCTTATGTCCAACACAATTTATCAATTAAATTCAATTTAATTAACTGTTTTCCAATTAACCATTAATCGAAAAAAACGCCCATCACCATGGGTGGCCATTTAGAAACGGCCCATGCCACTAGAGACTAGATGAATGTTGGCGTGAATATCGAGTATGGACTAGACAACTATGCTCAATAACTCGAAACACGTTTGCTTTATTGATCGACGTGGGAAACCATTCCCTACTCGACTAATCATTCTGGCCATAGACTCAAAGAGTTTAAACTGTCTCAGAGTGCAAAGAAGACTCGACTGTCATATACTGACATGTGACGGATCCTATCTTGGAATCCACCGTCCTCAATACATATTCTGACTACACTGGATAAGGCTTATGATGAACGTATCCTTGATACGAACAAATTTTGTCAGATCCTTGATACAACCTTCATATGCATGTGACTGTCATGATTCCTCAAGTTCGAGGACTAATCTCGTACTATCGGAGCCTGAAATTCCAGACATACCGACCAAGCCTCCAAGGTTTCCATATGGCGATTCCCATGAGTCAGTTCAGTCAATTGACACCCTAGTCAACTAACCTACTAATATTGCATAGACGTCCAACGTCTGTAACCGATGAAACACGACACTCATCAATGAATGCAATCCTTAGTGAAAGTCTCTATAGGACACTCGGTGCCCTGTCTTGAGGTCCTCGACTTAGAACGTTTCGACCTAACCATTATTTAATTGGACCATGAATTAAATAGGATTTAATCTTGGGCTTATTGTAATTGAATTACAATAAAATTCGATCCTTTAAATCCTGGCCCAGGAGATGTGTTAATTCCATTTTTGGAATAAGAAGAATTTGAGCTTCTTCTAACATGGGATGGCCGAATTTTGCTTCTTTTGGAAGCACTAAAATCGGCCATGAGGGCCTTTGATGACTAGTAGACTTGTCTCTTTTGGAAGGAGACAAATCAATTCGAATCAAGCCTATTTCACTTGGTAAGATCAAATCATACCTTATGAAATGGTAGGCTTGATTGAAGATTAATGGGGATTGATTGAAATGTATCTAGACATCCGTGGATCAATTTAGACACATTTCAATAATCACATTACGAAAGTATATATATGTGTATATGCTATCATCAAAGACAAGAGATTCATATTCATTTTTTTCTAGAAAAAAATAAAAACACTCTCTACACTCTTCCTAAGCCTTTTTCGGCCCCTCTCTCTCTACTCTCTAAATCCTCCTTGTTGCTTCATTGATCTAGGATCAATTGAAGAACAAAGTAAGATCAAGAAGGAACACTAATTTGATAGTGTGATCCCTTCTTCGATCTCATCCTCAAGATCCATTTTTCTGTAGCAAGAAAAACAAGATCTCTCCCGGTGTCGTGTGGACTACGTTAGAGAGTTCATAGTTTTGAACTTTGGCGAACGTTTTCGGCCGTGGAACAATGCTCGTAGCAATGCACTAGAAAACTACAAGGTAACATTTGGTTTTATGTTCTTGTAGTTCTTTCGTTTAGCACCTATGTGCTCTATATGATATGTTGTTATTTACTATCATATTCTACATCAAACGCCCGATTCAGCACCCAAGGGTACACCCCTTGGGATCTTTAGGATAATGTTTTTTAAATAACGCATTACTCGCTTCCGCTCGCGCTCCCGAGCAGATCCCCTGTCCTTCATCAACGAGTGTTGTGATAATATGCACATCATAGACAATCCTGCGGCATCGGTAAACACCATAAAACCCCATCTGTCGTAGTACTGCAAGCACACTATGATCTGGGGCATACACTTAAAAGTGTGCCCAAAATGTGTCATCCACATGTCGTGTCTTTAGGGGTTTATCTAGATCGCCATCAAGAACATCACCAGACATGTGTTGCGCTTGTGATGACAAAACGGTTCCATCACGTGGACCATATACTTGTCTTCTACCCATATTAAGTGCAGGGCACAAACGATTGCAAGAAAATATTTTTAAGATGCTTGGTGGCCAAAATACAACTCAACTACACAGTTTGGAAAGATGTCGATTGTTGAGATATGAATAAATGCAGTTTCATGCATGACTCTTTTATAGATAAGTTTATTTAAGAAAAAAAAGCATCATGCAGGTCACTGTTTTTTTAACCCGTGACCCATTAAACAGTTGCATGCATGCAGCTACATTGCAGCCTTGTTCACTGCATTATGATGCAAAGAACAAGACTGCAATGTGCTTCGATGCATTATTGAACCCTCAATTTCACGGCTTTTAAACACTCGTGAGCTTTTTTTTATTTTTTTTAAAATCAAATTATAATGTTAATTTGAACTTAATCTAAAATCATACAAAAACATATTTCATTAATGTAATTAAGACACAAGCATTGTTACAACATTGATGCCTTACTAAATAGACAACACTTACATTACCGGAATAACAATAATAATAGCACAAATGCATTACTAATAAATCACTTTGCGACTGAGCTTGATGGACCGTACAATCCTTCCTCTAATGGTGGTCTTGGAGGAATAATTGTCGTTAGGTCTAGGCTCATGCATTCTTGGGACCCATATAGCGCCCATAATGCATGCCAGTGCCATTCTGATGCGTTGATGTAATACTTGACATAACGGTCACATGGAGCCATGCAAATTGCCTTCCATACTGCTTTATTCGTAGTCAATATACCCGTTCTTACATCCCATGAGATTTCGTACGTCATCTAAGCCATTGGTAAATATAGTAACACTGTTTCAAGATGTTTAATCGATGAATGCTCTCATTGTGCGATATTGGCTCATGTGAATGCACACACAATCGACGGCGTTAGGTTGAACTGGCCTATACTGAGCTGCCTGAGCAGTTCATCCACAAAAATCTTCTCTAGCTCCTCTGTCCATTTCCCCTTATAGAAGAGCTTGTTCAGGTAATACCATCCATCCTTATTCCCGATTTGCATATTGGAGATGTTACTATTCCAAGAAATAGATTAACAAGATGGAACATATAAATACTCTCAATCGATAATACATTATCAGAGTCCAATAAAACATAAATAAAGTTGCATCCCACAGCGGATACCCGGTGAAAGTTGCATAATGTAGCCTTTGGTAAAGGTTGCATCATGCAGCTAAGTCACACCCTGACTTAGCTGCATGATGTAGCATTTACCAAAGTCTACATCATGCTTTGTCCTCCGTAGCCAAGGACAAAGCACCATCATGCTTTTGTCCTTGGTTCCAAGGACAAAGCTAGGTCACCCGTGACTTAGCTTTGTCCTCGGTTGCATCAAAGCTAAGTCACGGGTGTGACTTAGCTGCATGTGCATATTTATGTATGTGGAAGATGAATATATAGATAAACTTTTTTAACTCATGTGTGTTTTTTATGGGTTGAGGTTATAAATACAACTTCTTGATTTGTTTGAGTACATCCCACATAGTGTTAGAATAGGTGACCAGAAAGTCAATGGTATTGGCTGTTCTGAGAACCATTCGTCAATCTGTGAACAAGTAATATTATGTTAATGAATGTAGTAAGGATTCATAGGCATGAGTTTGTTGTACTTACTGCTTGCATCGATACGATGTCACAACAAACGCCCACAGACTGAAATAACATTTCGGGAAATTGGAATTACGCTTGGAGGTAGGTTCATGAAATCAGTTTCACCGAATCAGTCTGAAATACTCCAAGTCAAAGGAATCTCGAGACAGGGCATCGAGAATCCATTTGAGACTTGCACTAAGCATCTGCTGTCGTGTTTCATCGACGGGTGACGAGGATCGTCTAAGCAGTGTTAGTGGGTCGGCCTGCTGGGGAGCGGCCGACTGAGGTGACTCGCGGGAATCGTCATATAGAAGCTACTCGGGCTTGGTCGGTATGACTCGTATTCCCGGTTCCGATAGTACGGGATTAGTCCTCGGACTTGAGGATCACGGCAGTCCCCTACATACTAAGGCTGTATCTTGGATCTGGTGAAATTTGACCGATTATATCACATGGTCATCATAAGCCTCGTCCAGTGCAGTCGGAGTATGTAAGAACGGTGAATTCCAAGATAGGATCTGTCCCCTGTCAAAGGATATGACAGCAAGATCTCCTATGCGCTCGGAGATGGTTTAGACTCACAAAGTCTATGGCCATAGCACTTGATGTAGTGGGAAAGGATTTCCTACGTCGAGTTAAACCTATCTCGAGCATTATGCATAGTTGCCTAGTCAACGATGGGAACCGACCCCTAGACTAAAGGCCGGGAGACAGGCGACAGTAGGACCGTACCCGTACGTATCGAGCGTCGGTAGGACCGCACCTGCGTATAACTCGGAGCCTAAATGTTCACACCATAAATTCACCTAGTCTCTAGTGCCATGGACCGTTGCTAGATGGCCACCCATGGTAACGGACTACTTTAGTTATGAAATAATGAAAAGTAGGTCCAAGTCTAGCTGAAAGGTGAACCTAAAGAGTCACACCCGCTACACCAAATGAAAGGGAATTAATTTGGAATTAATTCCGGGAGAAGGTTTAATTTAATGGAATTAAATTATACTTCTTGGAGATACAAGCCTCGATGTATTATTTGGAATAATCGGGCTTGAGTTCATAAATTAGATTTATGAATTTTACAAAGCATGGGCTTTCCTTTTAATTAGATTAAAAGGGTGAATTAATTAATTAATGGGCTTGGTATTAAATAGGATTTAATATAAAGTCCATGGACTATTTAATTTGGAATTAAATAAAGTCCATTCCATTAATTAATTAATGGGCTTAGTATATTAAATAGGATTTTAATATAAAGTCCATGGGAATATTTAATTTAGAATTAAATAGGCCCATTCCATAAAGCCCATCAAAATGGATGGACAAGATTTGATCTAGAGAATGATGAGATGAAGGGCCATGATTAATTTGACTTAATCAAAGCCTAATTTGACTAGGATTTGACTAGGTCAAAATCCTAGTCAAAGTGTGTCTCTTTGGAAGAGTTTGAGAAGGAATAGGAATTCCATCTTCTATAAATACTTAAAAAAACACACACTTACACCTACTATTCTCTACAACTCTCATCTCTCAAATTCCCTCTCAAATTCGTCCACTCCTCTTTCTTCTCTCCAAGAATACTACTTTGTTCTTCTTGATTTATTCAAGTTAAGAACATAAGAGACATTGATTGCGTTAATTCATAGCGTCTATCGATGTCTCTTCTCCCCAAATTATTTCTTGCTAGCACAAGGGTTGTTTGCTTTTCGGTGGAGCGAGTGAGATGATTTAGAGGGTCTCTTCTTGAGATCTTGGTGCAAAACGGGGAACAATGCATGTAGCCGAACGAAGACAAAACTACAACCGGGTAGGTTCTTTAATTTCGTTTTTTCGATTTCAATTCTATGGCCTCCATGTTGTGTTTTATTGAACATGAGATACACCGAACGCCCGGGAGAATCAAGGGCACACCCCTTGATTCGTTTATGAATATTATGCATATTTTAAATTCCATTTAATTATGCTTTGTAATTTTTATTACGCACTATTCCGCGCTTCCGCTATACGCGCTCATCTCCCGGGCCGATCCACCGATTTCTTTCACATAGTTGTAAAGTTCAATATATGAGTACATCCCACATTTTTTTTAGTATATTCCACAAAATATGTCGAATTCATCATCTAAAATAGAAGTTATATTGTATTTTGGCGGTAAAGTATCGAATGATGGTTGGTCAGTGACCTACGATCGGTTGCCTTTTGGAACGTTGAGGATATCTCGTTCATCAACTTATACTCAATTTCTGGTGAGGTTATATCGGCATACTGATGTTGATAGCGACAAATACTCATTGAAAGTATTCCTGAAACATGCATGCCACTATCTCGGTCATATAAAAGAAACCCTGATGCCAATCCAAGACGATGACAACTTGTCATTCTTTTTGGATCCTGCATCAGGCTACCCAATCATAGAAATATATGTTGAAAAAGAACATCTTTACCCATCACAACATTCACAGATGTTTACCTAACTTTAGGGTGAATACATGTCACTTTTAGCCAATGAATGTCTACCTTCTTCTTCCAACCCCGATTGTTTAGCAGGTCCTTCCGATGGTAATTTTTTTTACAGGCCCTTCTGGTGGTGATATTTCTGCAAGTCCTTTGGGTGGTGATTTTTGCACTGGCCCTTCTGGTGGTGATCTTTTTGCGAATACTTCGAATTATGGTTCAGATGATTCAACACCTGATGTAGTTGTTGTTACACAAGGCCTAGAAAACGTCAAAATTCAATACACTGGGGCAACCTAATCACGGAGCTATGCCAAGCTAGTCATAGAAGAAGATCCTGAAGCAGACAGTTTCACCTGTTAGAATAGGTGACCATGTAGCCAATCTTGGTAGGCGAATTGTAACCTATGTACGAACAATTTCAACGTTTTTTTTTATAAAACCTTGATGAATAAGAAAGTGAAATTCATTTGGCGCATACTTTGTTTGTGTTCACTTTATCTATTTTATAACTGTTCGCTACACAAACAAAGCCCACAGATTGAAATCACATTTCGGGGACTGGGACTACACTTGGAGGTAGGTCCATGAAATTACTTCCACCGAATCAGTCTGAAAATCTCCAAGTCAAGGAATCTCGAAAATGGGTACCGAGATTTTACTTGAGACTTGCACTAAGCATCTGCTGTCGTGTTTCATCGATGGGTGACGAGGGTCGTCTAAGCAGTGTTAGTGCGTCGGCCTGGTGGGGAGCAGCTGACTGAGTTGACTCACGGTAACCGTCTTACGGAGGACCATGAGTAGAGTCGGCTAGGTATGACGTGAGTTCCCGGTTCCAATGGTACAGGTCAAGTCCTTCGACTTGAGGAATTGCTGAGTTTACCTGTACATCGAAACTGTATCTTAGGTATGGTGAGAGATTGCCAAAATGCAGTTGAATAGTCATAGGCCATATCTAGTTCAGCCACGGTGTACAACGTGACAGTAGTTTCCAAGAAAGGATCTGTCTCCTGTCAAAAGGTGTTGACAGTTGTGTCTCACAATACTCTGTGTGTCTTGTCCCTAAAATCTGTGGCCACAGTAACTGAACAGAAGGGAAGGTTTTGCTGCGGCATTTGGTAAAGGACAGACCGACACTTAGGTCCAAAATGGGTACCTACATAATCCGTGCCCTAGATACTAATTGGTGAGACCATAGACGGATGGATAGATGTACTGTAGAGCCTAAATGTTCATCCCCACGCATATTCACCTAGTCTCTAGTGCTATGGACCGTTGCTAGACGGCCACCCATGGTGACGGGCGGATTCTAGGAATCCAACCAAGTCTAGCTGAAGGTGAACCTAAAGAGTCACACACAATCCGCACACATGACGTATTTAATTTGGAATTAAATATTTGGAGAAATGGAATGATTAAATTGGATTTAATCGGGTCCTTCTTTTCTTGGGAAAAAATTAATTCCTTTTATTAGATGAAAGGAATTTATCTAATAAATTAGATTTATTGGAGATTAGTTTAATGGGCTTGGAATAAATATTTATATTTGATATATTTATTTATTGCGTTTTGGATTATTTAAATGGGATTTAAATATTCCATTAAATTAATCAATGGTTGAGATTAACGAGAGGAATCTGAAAGAAAGTGTGGATCGGCCCAGGAGATAAGCGCGTATAGCGGAAGCGCGAGATAGTGCGTAATAAAAAAAATTACAAAGCATAATTAAACGGAATTTAAATCATGCATAATATACATAAACGAATCAAGGGATGTGCCCTTGATTCTCCCGGGCGTTTGGTGTATCTCATGTTTAATAAAGCACAACATGGAGGCCATAGAATTGAAACCGAAAAACGAAATTAAAGAACCTACCCGGTTGTAGTTTTGTCTTCGTTCGGCTACATGCATTGTTCCCCGTTTTGCACCAAGATCTCAAGAAGAGACCCTCTAAATCATCTCACTCGCTCCACCGGAAAGCAAACAACCCTTGTGCTAGCAAGAAATTATTTGGGGAGAAGAGACATCGATACACGCTATGAATTAACGCAATCAATGTCTCTTATGTTCTTAACTTGAATAAAATCAAGAAGAACAAAGTATAATTCTTGGAGAAAAGAAGGGGATGGACGAATTTGAGAGAGAGATGAGAGATGAGAGTTGTAGAGAATACTAGGTGTAAGTGTGTGTTTTTTAAGTATTTATAGAAGATGGAATTTCTATTCCTTCTCAAACTCTTCCAAAGAGACACACTTTGACTAGGACTTTGACCTAGTCAAATCCTAGTCAAATTAGGCTTTGATTAAGTCAAATTAATCATGGCCATTCATCTCATCATTCTCTAGATCAAATCTTGTCCATCCATTTTGATGGGTTTTATGGAATGGGCCTATTTAATTCTAAATTAAATATTCCCATGGACTTTATATTAAAATCCTATTTAATATACTAAGCCCATTAATTAATTAATGGAATGGACTTTATTTAATTCCAAATTAAATAGTCCATGGACTTTATAATAAACCCTATTTAATACCAAGCCCATTAATTAATTCCATAGAATGGGATTATTTAATTCTAAATCAAATAGTCTCATGGACTTTATATTAAATCCTATTTAATATACCAAGCCCACTAATTAATTAATTCACCCTTTTAATCTAATTAAAAGGAAAGCCCATGCTTTATAAAATTCATAAATCTAATTTATGAACTCAAGCCCGATTATTCCAAATAATTCATCGAGGCTTGAATCTCCAAGAAGTATAATTTAATTCCATTAAATTAAACCTTCTCCCGGAATTAATTCCAAATTAATTCCCTTTCATTTGGTGTAGCGGGTGTGACTCTTTAGGTTCACCTTTCAGCTAGACTTGGACCTACTTTTTTTTTGTTATTTCATAACCAAAGTAGTCCGTTACCATGGGTGGCCATCTAGCAACGGTCCATGGCACTAGAGACTAGGTGAATTTATGGTGTGAACATTTAGGCTCTGAGTTATACGCAGGTGCGGTCCTACCGACGCTCGATACGTACGGGTACGGTCCTACTGTCGCCTGTCTCCCGGCCTTTAGTCTAGGGGTTGGTTCCCATTCTTGACTAGGCAACTATGCATAATGCTCGAGATAGGTTTAACTCGACGTAGGAAATCCTTTCCCACTACATCAAGTGCTATGGCCATAGACTTTGTGAGTCTAAACCATCTCCGAGCGCATAGGAGATCTTGCTGTCATATCCTTTGACAGGGGACAGATCCTATCTTGGAATACACCGTTCTTACATACTCCGACTGCACTGGACGAGGCTTATGATGACCATGAAATTTGACTAGGTCAAATTTCACCAGATCCAAGATACAACCTTGGTATGTAGGGGACTGCCGTGATCCTCAAGTCCGAGGACTAATCCCGTACTATCGGAACCGGGAATACGAGTCATACCGACCAAGCCCGAGTAGCTTCTATATGACGATTCCCGCGAGTCACCTCAGTCGGCCGCTCCCCAGCAGGCCGACCCACTAACACTGCTTAGACGATCCTCGTCACCCGTCGATGAAACACGACAGCAGATGCTTAGTGCAAGTCTCAAATGGATTCTCGATGCCCTGTCTCGAGATTCCTTTGACTTGGAGTATTTCAGACTGATTCGGTGAAACTGATTTCATGAACCTACCTCCAAGCGTAGTTCCAATTTCCCGAAATGTTATTTCAGTCTGTGGGCGTTTGTTGTGATATCGTAACGATGCAAGCAGTAAGTACAACAAACTCATGCCTATGAATCCTTACTACATTCATTAACATAATATTACTTGTTCACAGATTGACGAATGGTTCTCAAAACAGCCAATACCATTGACTTTCTGGTCACTTATTCTAACAGAATCAATGGCTAGGATTGGTTTGACCAAGAAGCTAGATGTTGACTAGTCAAATCCTATTGAAGGAGGAGTCTTCAAAGGGTAGGAATTAGAAGAGGAATTGGATTCCTCCTCTATAAATACTCTTAGGTGTTCTCTTCAGAAGAGATGATGAAATTCCAAACACACACACACACACCCCCCACCGCCGACTCCCTCCCTCTCTCTCGGCCACTCCCTCTCTTCTTTCCTCTATGTTCTTCTGTGTTATACAATTGCACAATAGGAGGTTTGATCTCGTTAATTAAATAGCGTTTGATCAATCCGTCCTCTCCAAATATCATATACACTTGTTCTTTCGCTAGCACGAGGAGCAAAATACATGGGCAGATTGCGTGTACGAATTAGAGGGTCTCAAAGTCGAGATCTTGAAGCAAAATGGGGAACAACGCGAGTAGCGGCTTGAAGACGAAAACGACAATCGGTAGGTTTCCGGTTTAATGTTTTCGCCCTTTTCTTTAAACCCTAATACCTCCATGAAAAGTATGTATGTTTTATTATTCATGAGATACACCAAATGCCCATGAGATTAAAGGGAACACCCCTTGAACTGAAAGCCTGGGATAGGCGTGTGGATTGTCCCAGGAGAAGCGCGAATGCGGAAGCGCGGTATAATTAAAATTTGCAAGAATTTAAACATGCATCTATAATATAAAATAAACACGTTCAAGGGGTGTTCCCTTGAAACTCCCGGGCGTTTAGTGTATCTCATGAATAATAAAGGCATATGAAACAATCATGGAGGCCATAGGGTTTTAAAGTAAAGAGGGACGAAAATTGTAAATCGGAACCTACCGATTGTCGTTTTCGTCTTCAAACTGGTACTCGCGTTGTTCCCCATTTTGCTCCAAGATCTCGAACGAGAGACCCTCTAATTCGTACACACAATCCGCCCATGTAATTTGATAAACAATTAAATGCTTCGACTTTTGTCATTTCATGATCCCACTATTTATACGAAAACACGATACTCTCAAATGTTGTTTTCGGGAAATCCTTTTCCTAGTGGGCTCGGGATCCACAGCGATCTTCCCCATACCCCGCTTTTACGATTTGCATGGGAAAAAACCTGTGGGAGGTATACCATACCATTCTCGTTCCACGAGATTCCCAAGATAACCGCCTCACCCTTTCACGTGATCCCGAGGACTCCAAGCGAATCACGTTATATGGGCGTTAGACCCGACCCAATCGATCGAATCACAGACCCCTGATACCTCCACGACTCGTGAGATAGATAACAGTGGTCTACTTTTCGTTCATGACCCAGTGCAACTTCTTTTAAGTACGATAGTCGTGCCACGACTCGTGAGACCACGCTATCGACCTAAATCAGCTTCCTCACTAAGTCATGGATTGGAAGGCATGGACAAACTCCTAGAGTTCATGTCCATTTATCGAGGGTCTAATATTTTGAACTTTGGTCTAACCAAGTGAGAGTTGTAAATGACCGAGATCCCATACATGAACACATATCCAAAATGCGTAATTAAAATTTGCATCCCATAACAGTAATATGATAAATAAAACCATTCATTCACCATAAAAGCCACATGAAAAATTAAAGCCTAGCACGCCCCTGTTGGATGATCACAAGCCCAAATTCTATGAGATCCACTGAGCCAGCAGTGGATTTATGGTCAATCTAGGGTTGGTCCTACACTATTACATTTAATAGTAACCCGATCAACATGCTGATGGACCTTGGTCTCTTTTCTCTTTCAAGTCTTCATGGAAACGCCTTGGATCCTCCATTCTGGGCTCCCCATATGGACCTTCCTTCATCTCCACCAAGTACACAAAAAATAAAATCCTCACTCCTACACTACTCTCATTACATATGTAAAAAGAAACCCCAGCGAAAACTCGGGGGAGTACAATAGGAGGGAGATAGAATGCCTTATTATTTCAAGGCAACTAGAAGAGGAGAAGGAGAAAGCAAAAGAGGCACACAGGCCCAACATAAATTAAAACCATACATTCGGTCTAGGGCTCGTGATCATCCATTCTCAATAAACGCACATAATCACAGGATTTCCAATCACATAAACATATATAATCCATGATTACCAATCACATCATCCCATGATAAATAAACGAGTTACGTATGAAAAACGTGGTACAACCGTTGGTAATATCCTTTCCCGTGTAGGAAGACCCTTCCTCATTATTTGAAGGTGAGTAATACCCTGGGATTCCAAATCCAATACAACAACCTTTCAAAATAATGTTCTTTAAGAAAAACATGTAAAATTAAATAAAACTAATTTTTCAGAATTGTCCAAAATATTAAAATAACGAGAAAATGTAAACTTTAACCGGTCGCCGCCACCGACGGCGTTCTGCCGGCGCACACAGGCCAGCAGGCCCAGCCTGTTGTCCTTGCCCATGCGCAGGGAACCTCTGATCGGGCGCGCACGCTCAGGCCCCTGCTTGCTCGCGCGCGCACCTAGTCGGCAGCGCTGCCCATGCTTGCTCGCGCTGGCAGGCTGCTGCGCGCAAGCACCTCTTCCTGCGCGCAGGCCGCGCATGCGCATCGGGCCTGCCGGGTGCGCGCCCGCACCTGGCAGCGCCGCCTTATGCGTGCGCGCGGCCTCCCTGGCCGCGCTCCGGGCGCGCAGGTGCTCCGACGTGTTGGCCTGGAGCGCGCAGCGCGGGCTTCCCTGCCTGCGTGCATGCGCGCGTGCCCGGCGATCCGTCCGAGCCTGGCGTCCGGCCGCGCACACTGTGCGCGCCTTGCCAGAGCGCACAGCGTGCGCGGTCAGCCACCGGCTGGCCGCGTGTGCCGTTTTCTCCCGTTTTATTTGTTTCGCCCCCGTTTTCAAAGAAAAACAAAAAACCAACAGTACAAAAATTCATACATAACTAAAGGCAAGAAAACGACATGCTTTATAATTAAAACATCAAGAATGAAATAAATTATGCCATACACGTTTTCATGCTTAAAACGCACACAAAATCCTAGGCCTATACACCAAACCAGGCTCTGATACCACTGAAAGCCTGGGATAGGCGTGTGGATCGACCCGGGAGAAGCGCGAATGCGGAAGCGCGGTATAATTAAAATTTGCAAGAATTTAAACATGCATCTATAATATAAAATAAACACGTTCAAGGGGTGTTCCCTTGAAACTCCCGGGCGTTTGGTGTATCTCATGAATAATAAAGGCATATGAAACAATCATGGAGGCCATAGGGTTTAAAGTAAAGTGGGACGAAAATTGTAAATCGGAACCTACCGATTGTCGTTTTCTTCTTCAAACCAGTACTCGAGTTGTTCCCCGTTTTGCTCCAAGATCTCGAATCGTAGACCCTCTAATTCGTACACACAATCCGTCCACGTACCTTGCTCCTCGTGCTAGCGATAGAACAAGTGTATATTATATTTGGAGAGGACGGATCGATCATACGTTATTGATTAACGAGATCAATCCTCCTTGATGTTCAATTGTAGAACAAAAGAACAAGGAAAGATTTCTTGGAAGAGAGGGAGAGAGAGTCGGCCGAGAGAGAGAGGGGGAGAGAGGGCCGAGTGTGTGTAGTGTGTGTGCTTCAAGACTTCATCATCATTTTTAATGAGGACACTTAGGAATATTTATAGAGGAGGAATCCTATTCCTCTTCTAATTCCTACACATTGAAGACTCCTTCTTGAATGGGATTTGACCTAGTCAAATCCTAGTCAATTGCTAGCTTCTCGGTCAAACCAATCCTAGCCATCAATTTCTCTCTTTAATCTCAACCGTTGATTAATTTAATGGAATATTTAAATCTCCTTTAAATAATCCTAAAGGCAATAAATAAATATATGAAATATAAATATTTATTCCAAGCCCATTAAATTAATTTCTAATAAATCCAATTTATTAGATAAATTCCTTATATCTAATAAAAGGAATTAATTTCTTCCCAAGAAAAGAAGGACCCAATTAAATCCAATTTAATCGCTCGATTTCTTCTTAATTCCAAATTAAATACGTTATGTGTACGGATTGTGTGTGACTCTTTAGGTTCACCTTCAGCTAGACTTGGTTGGATCCCTAGAACCCACCCGTCACCATGGGTGGCCATCTAACAACGGTCCATGGCACTAGAGACTAGGTGAATATACGAAGATGAACATTTAGGCTCTACAGTACATTTATCCTTCCATCTACGGTCTCACCACTTAGGGTCTAGAGCATGGATTATACTGGTACCCATTTTGGACCTCCTTTTCACCAAACGCCGCAAAGGAATCCTTCCTTTCTCAGTTACTGTGGCCACAGATTTTAGGGACAAAACATAGAGTATCGTGAGACATAACTGTCAACATCTTCTACCAGGAGACAGATCCTTTCTTTGAAACTACTGTCACGTTGTACATCGTGGGTGTACTAGATATGGCTTATGACTACTCAAGTTCATCTTGGCAATCTCTCGTCATACCTAAGATACAGTCCCGATGTACAAGTAAACTCAGCAATTCCTCAAGTCAAAGGATTTGACCGATACCGTTGGAAACGGGAACTCACATCATACCTAGCCGACCCTACTCAAGGTCCTCCATAAGACAGTTCCCGTGAGTCACCTCAGTCAGCCACTCCCAGCAGGCTAACCCACTAACACTGCTTAGACGATCCTCGTCACCCGTCGATGAAACACGACAGCAGATGATTAGTGCAAGTCTCAAGGGGAATCTCGGTACCCATTTTTTTTTGAGATTCCTTGACTTGGAGATTTTCAAACTGATTCAGCGGAACTAATTTCATGGACCTACCTCCAAGCGTAGTCCCAGTCCCCGAAAAGCGATTTCAATCTATGGGCTTTGTTTGTGTAGTGAACAGTTATAAAGCAGACAAAGTGACCACATACAAAGTATGCGCCATATGAATTTCAATTTCTTATTCATTAATATTTTATCAAAACTTCGAAATTGTTCAGACATAGGTTACAATTCGCCTACCAAGATTGACTACATGGTAACCTATTCTAACAATCTCCCACTTAACCTTTAAAACCAATCGCCCATATGCCTAATCCCCATCTTCTCAAGATGTTGCGTATGAGTGCTTTGCGACATAGACTTTGTCAGCGGATCTGCTGTGTTGTCTGCTGAGTTGACTCGGTAGAAGAGCCTGGGCGCGGCAGCCACTCCAGGCGCGCACAGCACGCGCGGATCCGGCCGGCATGCGCGCAGCCGGACGCCAGGCGCCAACGCTTGGCGGGGCGTGCGCGCACGCAGGCAGGGAAGCCTGCGCGCGCTCGCCAGGCCAGTGCGTTGGGGCACCTGCGCGGCTGGTGCGCAGCCAAGGATGCCATGCGCACACGCGAGCATGAGGCAGCGCCGCCAGGCGCGCACGCAGGCAGACAACGGTGTCTGCGCGCAGGATGCGCAAACGGCGCGGCGCGGCAGCCCGCCAGCGCACACCAGCATGCGCAGCACAGTCGGCCAGGCGCGCACGCGAGCAGGCAGGGGCTTGCATGCGCGCCCGGCCAGGCCTGCTGGCTTGTGTGCGCTGGCAGAAAGCCGCCGGAGGCGGCGGCCGATTTACGTCTACATTTTCTTGTTAATTTATTTTTTGGATAAATTCTAAAAAATTAGTTTTATTTAATTTTGCATGTTTTTCTTAAAGAACATTATTTGGAAGGTTGTTGTATTGGATTTGGAATCCCGGGGGTTACTCACCTTCAAATAATGAGGAAGGGTCTTCCTAAACGAGAATGGTTATTGCCAACGTTGTACCATGTTTTTCATACATAACTCGTTTATTTATCATGGGATGATGTGATTGGATATCATAGATTATATGCATATGTTTTTGTGATTGGAAATCATGTAATTATGTGCATTTATCGAGAATGGATGATCACAAGCCCTAGACCGAATGTATGGTTTAATTTGTGTTGGGCCTGTGTGCCTCTTTTGCTTTCTCTTTCTCCTCTTCTAGTTGCCTTCGAATAATAAGGCATTCTATCTCCCTCCTGTTGTACTCCCCCCGAGTTTTTTGCTGGGATTTTTTTTTATATATGTAATGAGAGTAGTTTAGGGGTGAGGATTTTAGTTTATGTATTTGGTGGAGATGAAGGAAGGTCCACATGGAGAGCCCAAAATGGAGGATCCAAGGCGTTCCATGGAGATTTGAAAGAGAAAAGAGACCAAGGCCCATCAGCATGTTGATCGGGTTGCTATTAAATATAATAGTGTAGGACCAACGCTATATTGACCGTAGATCCACTGCAAGCTCAGTGGGTCGCATAGGATTCGGGCTCGTGATCATCCAATAGGGGCGTTCTAGGCTTTAATTTTGCATGTGGCTTTTATGGTGAATGAATAGTTTATTTATCATATTACTGCTATGGGATGCAAACTTCAAATTACGCATTATGGATGGATGTGTATGTGTATGAGATCTCGGTCATTTACAACTCTCACTTGGTTGGACCAAAGTTCAAAATATTAGACCCTCGATAAATGGACATAAACTCTGGGTGTTCGTCCATGCCTTCCAATCCATGGCATAGTGAGGAAGCTGATTTAGGTCGATAGCGTGGTCTCACGAGTCGTGGCACGACTATCGTGCTTAAAAGAAGTTGCACTATGTCATGAACGAAAAGTAGACTGTTGTTACCTGTCTCACGAGTCATGGAGGTACCAGTGGGTCTATGCTTCGGTTGATTGGGTCGGGTCTAACGCCCAAATAACGTGATTCGCTTGGAGTCCTTGGATCACGTGAAAGGGTGAGTAATTATCTTGGGAATCTCGTGGAACGAAAATGGTATGGAATACCTCCCACAGGATTCTTCCCATGCGAATCGTAAAAGTAGGGTATGGGGGAAATCGTTGTGGATCCCAAGCCCACTAGGAAAAGGTATTTACCGAAAACAACGTTTGAGAGTATCGTGTTTTCGTATAAATAGTGGGAGAATTAAATGACTAAAGTCCAAGCATTTAATTATTTGTCAAAACTTCTGTCTTTTTAAATTCTGCTAATCGTAGTTCTGTTCCTTTAAATGTAGATTTAAAAATGTCTAAGAACCCATTATCAACTATACTTGAGACCAACAAGTTTAATGGAACCAATTACAACGACCGGTTGCGCAATCTGAGGATAGTCCTAGATTACGAGAACCAAGGCTACGTCATGGACGAGCCGTTCCCTAGGACCTTGTCGGAAGGATCCACGCCAGAATAATGTGAGATGTTCTAGACTTGGCATAAGGATAACCAGAAAGTCCGTAGCATCATACTTGCCTCTATGACAAATGAGATTCAGAAGCAGTATGAAGAGCTAGACGATCTCCCTTCCATTATGGCTCGCCTGAAGGATTGTTATGCAGTCCCGGACCGCCATACTAGGTATGTCGCGACGAAGGTGTTCTTTGGAACTAAAATGACCGAAGGATCCTCTGTACAAGAGCATGAGGTCAAGATGCTTACCTTGGTGGAAAAGCTCGAGGACCTCAAAGCAGGGCTCGATAACCAGACGTACATAGATGTGATCCTTCAATCTCTCCCACCTTCCTTCGACCAATTCATTGTTAACTACAACATGAACACACTTGAGAAGGGTATTCCTGAGTTAATCAATATGTTGGTGCAATACGAGGCAACGACCAAAAAGTCTACGCCATCGGTATTGTTTGGAGATGCTTCAACTTCCAAGACGAAAAGCAAGGGTGCCGGACGTTGGAGAAGGAATAAGGGAAAGGGAAAAGCCATCAAAGCAGCTACCATACTAAGAGTGTTCCCATTGCTAAAGTGGGAAAAGGCAAAGGAAAGGGGAAGGTTGACTGAAAGCAACAGTCGAGGGCGTATGACATATGTATCAATTGCCGTGAGAAAGGGCATTGGAAGAGGGATTGCCCCAAACTCCTCTCCAAACAAGGTATCTTTGTGATTGAGGTTAATATGGTTACTAACACTGCCTCTTGGGTATTAGATACCGATTGTGGAGCTCACATTTGCAATAATTTGCAGGTGCTGAAAAGAAGCAGAAAACTGAGTAGTACGGATATGGTCCTAAAGCTTGGGAATGGCAAGGCCATCTCAGCAAAAGCAGTAGGATCCGCCACTCTAGTAGTTAGTGATCGCATTAGTATAGAATTAGAGCAAGTTTATTATGTATCTAGCATGATTAGAAACATCATTTTCATTCTGTTGTTAGACAATAGTGGATATGAGTTTATGATCAATAAAAATTGCTTTTATTTGATGAGGTGTGGAATTGCTCATCTGCTTGGTACGCTTAATAACAACCTCTATATCTTGCAACAAACGAACTTCGTTCTAAACACTCAACACAAACGTAAAATAGATAATAACGGGAATGCACGACTATGGCACGCTAGGCTAGGTCACGTTTCCCAAGATAGAATGAAGAAATTGGCAGACTCAAAGAACCTAGAGGTAGGGGACTTGAGTGAGCTACCAACTTGCGAATCCTATCTCAGAGGGAAAATGACCAAGAGGCCCTTTTTAGGACAAAGCAGGCTTACCACAAGTCTGTTGGACTTGGTCCATACAGACGTATGTGGACCATTAAGGACGCAAGCCTGAGGTGGGTTCTCCTACTTCATAACCTTCACCGATGATCATTCACGGTATGGTTATGTATACCTAATAAGGTACAAGTCTGAAGCTCTTGAGAGGTTTAAAGAATTCAGACTTGAAGTTGAGAACCAAACCGGCTGCAAAAATTAAAGTCCTACGGTCAGACCGAGGCGGAGAGTACCTTAGTACTGAGTTCCTTAATTATCTTAAAGAAAATGGTATAATCTCTGAATGGACACCTCTGGGGACACCACAGTTAAATGGGGTCTCTGAAAGGAGGAATCGAACCCTGTTGGACATGGTTCGATCCATGATGAGTTTTACTAAAATTGCATTTGTCCTTTTGGGGCTACGCATTGGAGACTGGGGCCAAGTTGTTAAATTTGGCACCAACCAGTGTATTGACCCAAACGGCATATGAGATATGGCACGGCAAGCCTGTTTCCGACAACTACTTGAAAGTGTGGGGTAGCCCCGCATACGTCAAGAAGCTAGTAGGAGACAAGCTAGAATCAAAATCTAGTTTATGCAGGTTCATTGGATACCCCAAGGAAACTACAGGTTATTATTTCTATGACCCCTTGGAACAAAAGGTATTTGTTTCAAGGAACGCAGTGTTCTTGGAACAAGGCTTTCCAGAGGATATCTAACCTGATGAACTGATCCTTGAGGAGTCAAGTGATGGAAATCAGTCATCAGTGGAAGCCGTGGATTCGTCACTTAGAGGATTCAGGATAGATACCCAGAGGGCTGACCAACCTCGAGAAGTCCAGCATGCTAGACATGAAGGACGGCCTCAGGAAGGGCCAGCCTCAATACCTGAACCGCCGGCTCCAATACAGTCAGCGCCCATAGTCACCGATGAAGTTCTCGTTCTCTGTAGGTCAACTAGAGAGTCCCGACCTCCGGTGAGATACGGCTTTCTAAACACGACCAGTCAGTTGGATAAGGATCCTAAGACATACGGGGAAGGCGATATCTGACATTGACTCCGGGAGATGGCTTGAGGCCACGAAAACCGAAATGGACTCAATGAATGAGAACCAAGTTTGGACACTTGTAGACCTGCCCAAAGGGGTTAAGCCAGTAGGCTGTAAATGGGTCTATAAGCGCAAACTTGGCATTGATGCAGAGGTCACAACCTACAAGGCTAGGCTAGTAGCAAAAGGGTACACTCAACGACCCAGGGTCGATTTTGAGGACACTTACTCGCCAGTAGCCATGGCTAAGTCCATTCGGATCCTACTTGCCACAGCAGCATGGTATGACTATGAGATATGGCAGATGGATGTGAAAATGGCCGTCCTCAATGGTTTCATTGAGGAATAGATCTACATGGATCAGCCGGAGGGTTTCACGGTCACCGGAGAAAAATAGAAAGTCTGTCGTCTCCAAAAGTCCATCTATGGCCTCAAACAAGCATCCTGAAGTTGGAACATTCGCTTTGACAAAGTCATACAAGGTTATGATTTCATCAAAAAGAATCCGACCCTTGTGTATACAAAAAGGTTAGTGGGAGCTCTATAGTGTTCCTAGTGCTTTATGTGGATGACATTCTGCTCATAGGAAATGACGTGAGAATGTTGGGTGACACAAAAGCATGGTTATCAACCCAGTTGTCCATGAAGGATTTGGGTGAAGCCTCCTACATTCTTGGCATCCAGATTGTCAGGGACAGATCTAAAAGAATGTTCGGACTAACCCAAAACTCGTATATGGAGAAAGTCCTAAACAGGTTTCGGATGGACAACTCCAAGCGAGGATTCCTTCCAATTAGGCATGGGATCAAGTTGTCCAAGAAACAGTCTCCGCAGACTGATGAGTAACTTGAAAAGATGAAAATCGTTCCCTATGCTTCTGCCATAGGAAGCATCCAATATGTGGTCCACTACACTAGACCTGACATCGCTTACGCCTTGAGTGTAACAAGCAGATATCAATCCTGTGCAGGAGAGGCACATTGGAATGCGATCAACGGCATCCTTAAGTACCTACGGAGGACTAAGGAAATGTTCCTAGTCTATGGCAATGGAGAACTGATCCTGGAAGGCTTTAGTGATGCTAGCTTCCAGGCAGATGACGATGATGTCAAGTCTCAATCAGGTTATGTATTCAGGCTCAATGGAGGAGTGGTAGCATGGAAAAGTTCCAAGCAAGCAACCACTGCCGATTCGACCACTGAGGCCGAATACATAGCAGCTTCAGAAGCTGCCAAAGAAGCGGTTTGGATGAGAAACTACATTCAAGAGTTGGGTGTGGTGCCTAGCATCGCCGAGCCCGTTGTCATCTTTTGTGATAACAACGGAGCTATAGCGCAAGCAAAGGAACCGAGATCTCATCACCGATCCAAACACATTCTTAGACGCTACCACCTTCTAAAAGAAATAGTGGCAAGAGGTGATGTACGGATGGACCGAGTCAACTCAGCAAACAACACAGCAGATCCGCTAACAAAGCCTATGTCGCAAAGCGCTCATACGCAACATCTTGAGAAGATGGGGATTAGGCATATGGGCGATTGGCTTTAAAGGTCAAGTGGGAGATTGTCAGAATAGGTGACCATGTAGCCAATCTTGGTAGGCGAATTATAACCCATGTCTGAACAATTTTGAAGTTTTTTTTTTTTTATAAAACATTGATGAATAAGAAAGTGAAATTCATTTGGCGCATACTTTGTTTGTGTTCACTTTATCTGCTTTATAACTGTTCGCTACACAGACACAGTCCACAGACTGAAATCACATTTCGGGGACTGGGACTACGCTTGGAGGTAGGTCCATGAAATCAGTTCCACCGAATCAGTCTGGAAATCTCCAAGTCAAGGAATCTCGAAAATGGGTACCGAGATTCCAATTGAGACTTACACTAAGCATCTGTTGTCGTGTTTCATCGACGGGTGACGAGGGTCGTCTAAGCAGTGTTAGTGGGTCGGCCTGTTGGGGAGCAGCTGACTGAGGTGACTCGCGGGAACCGTCTTTTGGAGGACCTTGAGTAGGATCGGCTAGGTATGATGTGAGTTCCCGGTTCCAACGGTACAGGTCAAGTCCTTTGACTTGAGGAATTGCTGAGTTTACCTGTACATCGAGACCGTATCTTAGGTATGGTGAGAGATTGCCAAAATGCAACTGTGTAGTCATAAGCCATATCTAGTGCAGCCACGGTGTACAACGTGACAGTAGTTTCCAAGGAAGGATCTGTCTTCTGTCAAAAGGTGGTGACAGTTGTCTCTCACAATACTCTGTGTGTCTTGTCCCTAAAATCTGTGGCCGCAGTAACTGAACAGAAGGGAAGGTTTCCCTGCGGCGTTTGGTAAAGGATAGACCGACACTTAGGTCCAAAATAGGTACCTACATAATCCGTGCCCTAGACACTAAGTGGTGAGACCGTAGACGAAAGGATAGATGTACTGTAGAGCCTAAATATTCATCCCCACGCATATTCACCTAGTCTCTAGTGCTATGGACCGTTGCTAGACGGCCACCTATGGTGACGGGCGGATTCTAGGAATCCAACCAAGTCTAGCTGAAGGTGAACCTAAAGAGTCACACACAATCCGCACATATGACGTATTTAATTTGGAATTAAATATTAGGAGAAATGGAATGATTAAATTGGATTTAATCGAGTCCTTCTTTTCTTGGGAAGAAATTAATTCATTTTATTAGATGAAAGGAATTTATCTAATAAATTACATTTATTGAAAATTAATTTAATGGGCTTGGAATAAATATTTATATTTGATATATTTATTTATTGCCTTTTTGGATTATTTAAATGGGATTTAAATATTCCATTAAATTAATAAATGGTTGAGATTAAAGAGATGAATCAATGGCTAGGATTGGTTTGACCAAGAAGCTAGATGTTGACTAGGATTTGACTAGGTCAAATCCTATTCAAGGAGGAGTCTTCAAAGAGTAGGAATTAGAAGAGGAATAGGATTCCTCTAAAAATACTCTTACGAATTCTCTTTAGAAGTGATGATGAAATTCCAAACACACACACACACCCCACCGCCGACTCCCTCCCTTCCTCTCGGCCACTCCCTCTCTTCTTTCCTCTATGTTCTTTTGTGTTATACAATTGAACAATAGGAGGTTTGACCTCGTTAATTAAATAGCATTTGATCAATCCGTCCTCTCCAAATATCATATACACTTGTTCTTTCACTAGCACAAGGAGCAAGATACGTGGGCGGATTGCGTGTACGAATTAGAGGGTCTCAAAGTCGAGATTTGGAGCAAAACAGGGAACAACGCGAGTAGCGGCTTGAAGACGAAAACGACAATCGGTAGGTTTTCAATTTAATATTTTCGCCCTTTTCTTTAAACCCTAAGGCCTCCATGAAAACTATGTATGTTTTATTATTCATGAGATACACCGAACGCCCGGGAGATTCAAGGGAACACCCTTTGAATGTGTTTATTCTATATCGTTTATGTATGTTTAAATTCTTACAAATTTTAATTATCCCGCGCTTCGGCATTCGCAATGCTCCCGGGCCGATCCACACACCTTTAAACATGCTTTTACGAAAAATTTAAATAACGAAATGTAAACATGCTTTTATGAAAAATAAAGAATACGTTCAAGGGGTGTTCCCTTGAAGTTTTCGGGTGTTCGGTGTATCTCATGAATTAAAAGCATACAAGAATCATGGAGGCCATAGGATTAAAAATAAAAGAGGGACGAAAAATAAATCGGAACCTACCGATTGTCGTTTTCGTCTTCTAACCGGTACTCGCGTTGTTCCCCAATTTGCACCAAATCTCGTATATGAGACTCTCCAAATTGTGACACACAATCCACCCACGTATCTTGCACGTCGTGCTAGCGAACGAACAAGTATTTAGGAGAGGATGGATCAATCACACGTTATTAGGTTAACGGGATTAATCCTCCTATGTTCAAGTGTTCCAAGAACAAAAGAACAAGAAAAAATAATTTTCTTGGAGAGAAAAGAGAGAGAGGGCGGACGAGAGAGGAGAGGGAGAGAAGAGAGTGTGTGTGTGCATGTTTCAAAATTCATCATCCTTCCAAAGGTGAAAGGCTAGGAGTATTTATAGATGAGGAGTTTTATCCTCTTCAAACTCCAACTCTAGAAGACTAATTTGACTAGGATTTTGACCTAGTCAAAGTCCTAGTCAAAGTAGTAATTTGACCTAGTCAAATTAATCCTAGCCATCCATCTATCCTTTTAATCTCAACCATTAATTTAATTTAATGGAATATTTACCTATTTAAATATTTCAAAGGGCAATAAATAAATATAATAAATATAAATATTTATTCTAGGTCCATTAAATTAATTTTCTAATAAATCTAATTTACTAGATTAATTCCTTTTATCTAATAAAAGGAATTAACTCTTTCAAAGAAAATTAAGGACCCGATTAAATCCAATTTAATCATTCCATTTCTCCAAATATTTAATTCTAAATTAAATACTTAATGTGTGTGGATTGTGTGTGACTCTTTAGGTTCACCTTTCAGCTAAACTTGGTCGGATTCCTAGAATCCGCCCGTTACCATGGGTGGCCATCTAGCAACGGTCCATAGCACTAGAGACTAGGTGAATATACGGGGACGAACATTTAGGCTCTAATAGTACACTTGTCCTTCCCTCTTCGGTCTCACTACTTAGGGTCTAGGGCACGGAAATTGAAGGTACCCATTTTGGACCTAAGTGTCGGTCTGTCCTTACTAAACGCCGCAAGGGAAACCTTCCCTTCTGTTCAGTTACTGTGGCCACAGATTTTAGGGACAAGACATAGAGCATATGTGAGACTCAACTGTCAATACCTTTTGACAGGAGACAAATCCTTTCTTGGAAACTACTGTCACTCTGTACACCGGAGGTGTACTAGACATGGCTTATGACTACTCAAGTGCATCTTGTCAATCTCTCACTATATCTAAGATACAGCCCCGATATATAGGTAAACTCAGCAGTTCCTTAAGTCAAAGGACTTGACCTATACTGTTGGAACCGGGAATACACGTCATACCTAGCGGACCCTACTCAAGGTCCTTCGTAAGACGGTTCCCGCGAGTCACCTCAGTCAGCCGCTCTCTAGCAGGCTAACCCACTAACACTGCTTAGACGACCTTCATCACCCGTCGATGAAATACGATAGCAGATGCTTAGTGCAAGTCTCAAGGGGAATCTCGGTACCCATTTTCGAGATTCCTTGACTTGGAGATTTACGGACTGATTCGGAGGGACTGATTTCATGGACCTACCTCCAAGTGTAGTCCCAGTCCCCGAAATACGTTTTCAGTCCGTGGGCTTTGTTTGCATAGTGAACAGATATGTATAAAGCAGATAAAGTGAACACAAACAAAGTAATGCCAAATGAATTTCACTTCTTTATTCATTAATAATATATCAAATCCTTGAAATTGTCTAGACATAGGTTATATTTCGCCTGCCAAGATTGGCTACATGGTCACCTATTCTAACAATCTTCCACTTGACCTTAAAGCCAATCGCCCATATGTCTAATCCCTATCTTCTCAAGATGTTGCGTATGAGCGATCTGCGACATAGGCTTTGTCAGCGGATCTGCTGTGTTATCTGCTGAGTTGACTCAGTCCATCCGAACGTCACCTCTTTCTACCATTTCTCTTAGAAGATGGTAGCGTCTAAGAATGTGTTTGGAACGGTGTTTGGAACGGTGATGAGATCTCGGTTCCTTTGCTTGCGCTATTGCACTGTTGTTATCACAAAAGATGACAATGGGCTCGGCGATGCTAGATACCACACCCAACTCTTGGATGTAGTTTCTCATCCAGACCGCTTCCTTGGTTGGTTGGTGGAGTCAGCAGTGGTTGGTTGCTTGGAACTTTTCCAAGCCACCGCTCCTCCATTGAGCCTGAATACATAACCCGATTGAGACTTGGCATCATCGTCATCAGACTGGAAGCTAGCGTCGCTAAAGCCTTCCAGGATCAGTTCTCCATTACCATAGACTAAGAACATTTCCTTAGTCCTCCTTAGGTACTTAAGGATACCCTTAACAGCATTCCAACGTGCCTCTCCTGCACAAGACCGATATCTGCTTGTCACGCTCAAAGCGTAAGCAATGTCAGGCCTGGTGCAGTGGACCGCATATTGGATGCTACCTACGGCAGAAGTATAGGGGATGACTTTCTTCCTTTCAAGTTCCTCATCAGTCTGCGGGGACTGTTTCTTGGATAACTTGATCCCATGCCTAATGGGAAGAAATCCTCATTTGGAGTTGTCCATCCGATATCTCTTTAGGACTTTCTCCATATACGAGTTTTGGGTGAGCCCTAACATCCTTTTAGATCTGTCCCTGACAATCTGGATGCCTAGGATGTAGGAGGCTTCACCCAAGTCCTTTATGAAAAACTGGATTGATAACCATGCTTTTGTGTCACCCAACATTCTAAAATCATTACCTATGAGTAGAATGTCATCCACATAAAGCACTAGGAACACTATAGAGCTCCCACTGACTTTCTTGTATACACAAGGGTCGGATTCGTTTTTGATGAAGTCATAGCCCCGTATCACTTCATCAAAGCGAATGTTCCAACTTCGGGATGCTTGTTTGAGGCCATAGATGGACTTCTTGAGACGACAGACCTTCTGTTATTCTCTAGTGACTATGAAACCCTCCGGCTGATCCATATAGATCTCTTCCTCAACGAAACCATTGAGGAAGGCCGTTTTCACGTCCATCTGCCATATCTCATAGTCATACCATGCTGCTATGGCGAGCAGGATCCGAATGGATTTAGCCATGGCTATCGGCGAGTAGGTGTCCTCAAAGTCGACCCCGGGTCGTTGAGTGTACCCCTTAGCTACTAGCCTAGCCTTAAAAGTCGTGACTTCTCCATCAACGCCAAGTTTGTGCTTGTAGACCCACTTAAAACCAACTGGCTTAACACCTTTCGGTGGATCTACAAGTCTCCAGACTTGGGTCTCGCTCATGGAGTCCATTTTGGTTTTCATGGCCTCAAACCATTTCCCGGAGTCGATGTCAGACATCGCTTCTCCGTATGTCTTAGGATCATTATCCAAAAGACCGGTCGTATTTAGAAAGCCATATCTCATTGGAGGTCTGGACTCTCTAGTTGACCTACGGAGAACGGGAACGTCAGTGGTGACTGTGGGCACTGACTGTATAGGAGCTGGCGGTTCAGGTACCGGGGCTGGCTGTTCCTGAGGCTGTCCTTCATGCCTAGCATATTGGACTTCTCGAGGTCGGTCAGCCCTTCGGGTGTCTATCCTGAATCCTCTAAGCGAGGAATCCGCGGCTTCCTCTGATGACTGATTTCCATCACTTGATTCCTCAAGGATCAGTTCATCAGGTTGGATATCCTCTGGAAAGCCTTGTTCCAAGAACACTGCATTCCTTGAAACAAATACCTTTTGCTCCAAGGGGTCATAAAAGTAATAACCCGCAGTTTCTTTAGGGTATCCAACGAACATGCATAAGCTAGACCTGGATTCTAACTTATCTCCCACTAACCTCTTGACGTATGCGGGGCTACCCCACACTTTCAAGTAGTTCTAGGACGCAGGCTTGCCGTGCCATATCTCATATGGCGTTTGGGTCAATACACTGGTTGGCGCTAAATTTAACAACTTGGCCGTTGTTTCCAATGCATAGCCCCAAAAGGACAAGGGCAATTTGGTAAAACTCATCATGGATCGAACCATGTCCAACAGGGTTCGATTCCTCCTTTCAGAGACACCATTCAATTGTGATGTCCCGGGAGGTGTCTATTCTGATATTATACCATTTTCTTTTAGATAATTAAGGAACTCGGTACTAAGGTATTCTCCGCCTCGGTCTGACCGTAGGACTTTAATTTTGCAATTGGTTTGATTCTTCACTTCAAGCCTGAATTCTTTAAACCTCTCAAGAGCTTCAGACTTGTACCTCATCAGGTAAACATAACCATACCGTGAATGATCATCAGTAAAGGTTATGAAGTAGGAGAATCCACCTCGAGCCTGCGTCCTTAGTGGTCCACATACGTCTGTATGGACCAAGTCCAACAGACCTGTGGCAAGCCTGCTTTGTCCTACAAAGGGCTTCTTGGTCATTTTCCCTCATAGACAAGATTCACTAGTTGGTAGCTCACTCAAGTCCCCTACCTCTAGGTTCTTTGAGTCTACCAATCTTTTAATCCTGTCTTGGGATATGTGACCTAGCCTAGCGTGCCGCAGTCGTGCGTTCCCGTTATTATCTATTTTACGTTTGTGTTGAGCGTTTAGAACAAAGTTTGTTTGTTGCAAGATATAGAGCCCATTGTTAAGGGTACCAAGTAGATGAGCAATTCCACACCTCATCAAATAAAAGACATTTTTATTGATCATAAACTCATAACCACTATTGTCTAACAATGGAATGGAAATGATGTTTTTAATCATACTGGGTACATAATAAACTTGATCTAATTCTATGCTAATGCGATCACTAACTACTAGAGTGGCGGATCCTACTTCTTCTGCTGAGATGGCCTTGCCATTCCCAAGCTTCAGGATCATATCCCCGCTACCCAGTTTTCTGCTTCTTTTCAACACCTGCAAATCATTGCAAATGTGATCTCCACAACCTGTATCTAATACCCAAGAGGCAGAATTAGCGACCATATTGACCTCAATCACAAATATACCTTGGTCCGAGAAGAGTTTGGGGCACTCCCTCTTCCAATGCCCTTTCTCACGGCAATTGATACATATGTCATATGCCATCGACCGTTGCTTGGTGACAACCTTTCCCTTTCCTTTGCCTTTCCCCTCTTTGGCAATGGGAACACTCTTAGTGTTCGTAGCTGCTTTGACGGCTTGTCCCTTCCCTTTCTTCTTTTTCCAACATCCGACACCCTTGCCTTTCGTTTTGGAAGTTGAAGCACCTCCAAACAATACCGAAGGCGTGGACTTTTTGGTCGTTGTCTCGTATTGCACCAACATATTGATCAACTCATGAATGCCCTTCTCAAGTGTGTTCATGTTGTAGTTGACAAAAAATGTGTCGAAGGAGGGTGGGAGTGACTGAAGGATCACATCTATGTACGTTTCATTATCAGGACCTGCTTTTAGGTCCTCGAGCTTTTCCACCAGGGTAAGCATTTTAACCCCGTGCTCTTGTACAGAGGATCCTTTTGTCATTTTAGTTCCGAAGAACGCCTTGGTCGTGACATACCTAGTATGCCGGTCCGGGACTGCATAGCAATCCTTAAGGCGAGCCATAATGGAAGGGACATCGTCTAGCCTTTCATATTGCTTCTGAATCTCATTCGTCATCGAAGCAAGTATGACGCTACGGACCTTCCAGTTATCCTTATGCCAAGTCTCGAACGTCACACGTTCTTCTGGCGTGGATCCTTCCGGTAAGGTCCTAGAGAGAGGCTCGTCCATGACGTAGCCTTGGTTCTCATAATCCAGGACTATCCTGAGATTGCGCAACCAGTCGTTGTAATTGGTTCCATTGAATTTGTTGGTCTCAAGAATGGTGGATAAAGGGTTTTTAGACCTTTTAAATCTACATTTAAAAAACAAAGTTCGCGATCAGCAGAATTTAAAAGACGGCGGTTTGATATATAATTAAATGCTTGGTCTTTATACATTTAATGCTCCCACTATTTATACGAAAATACGGTACTCTCAAACGTTGTTTTTGAGAAACCTTTTCCTAGTGAGCTTGGGATCCACAGCGAATTTCCCCATACTCCACTTTTATGATTCGCATGGGAAGAATCCTGTGGGAGGTATGTCATACCATTCTCGTTCCACGAGATTCCCAAAATTATTGCCTCAACCTTTTACATGATCCCGAGGACTCCAAGCGAATCATGCTAATCGGGCGTTAGACCCGACCCAATCAACCGAGCCATAGACCCACTGCTACCTCCACGACTCGTGAGACAGGTAACAACGGTCTACTTTTCGTTCATGACATAGTGCAGCTTCTTTTAAGTACGATAGAAGTGCCGCGACTCGTAAGACCACGTTATCGACCTAAATTAGCTTCCTCACTATGCCATGGACTGGAAGGCATGGACAAACTCCTAGAGTCCATGTCCATTTTGTCCAGGGTCTAATATTTGGATATTGGTCCAATCAATTTGAGAGTAGTAAATGACCGAGATCTCATAAATAGATATTAACACATTCATCCATAATGCGAAAATAAATTGCATCCCATGGCAGTTATATGATAAATAAAACACCATTCATCCATCATAATAACCACATGCAAAATTAAAGCCTAGCACGCCCTTGTTAGATGATCACGAACCCGAATCCTATGCGATCCACTGAGCCCGCAGTGGATCTATGGTCAATTTAGGGTTGGTCCTACACTATGACATTAATAGTAACCCAATCATCATTCTGATGGGCCTTGGTCTCTTTTCTCTTTCTTCTCTTCATGGAAACTCCTTGGAACCTCCAGTCTGGGCTCTCCATGTGGACCTTCCTTCTTCTCCACCAATTACATAAAATTAAAACCTCACTTTTATTCTACTCTCATTACATATTAAAAAATAGAAACCCCAGCGAAAACCCGGGGGGAGTACATAAGGAGGGAGGTAGAATGCCTTATTATTCCAAGGCAACTAGAAAGGGAGAAGGAGAAAGCAGTAAAAGAGACACACAGGCCCAACAGAAAATTAAACCATACATTCGGTCTAGGGCTCGTGATCATCCATTTCCATCCAACGCATATAATCATATGATCCAATCACATAAAATACATGCTAACAACACATGATTACCAATCACAATTATCCAAGATAAAATAAATGTGTAACGTATGAAAAATATGGTACAACCGTTGGTAATAATAATATTTTTACCGTTCTAGGAAGACACTTCCTCATTATTTCTAGGTAAATTATCTCCAGGATTCCAAATCCAACATAATTTAACCTCCTAAATTAATGTCTTAGAAAATAGGCCGGACCGAGCGCGCGCGCGCAGGCCCTGCCTGCGTGCGCACGCGCCTGGTCGGTAGCAAGCTGCACGGTTGCGCGCGTAGGCTCCCTTGCCCGTGCGCGCTAGCCTGCCGGCCGCCAGTTGTGCGCCTGCACTGCGCAGGCGCGCAGACGAGCGCTTGGCGGCGCCGCCTCGTGCGCGTGCGCACGCGGCCCCTCTGGCCGCGCGTCCGGGCGCGCAGGCATCCCAGCACGCTAGCTTGGCGCGTGCCCGCGGGCTTCCCTGCCCGTTTGCGCGCGCGCCCGGCCCCCGCCATCCGGCAGGCTGACTGCGCACAACCATGCGCGCCTTGGCGTAGGCGGCTGCGCGCAGGCTCCTCTGCCTGCACGCGTCTGCCTCACCTGTGTGCACGGCCGCGTGCTGCGTTTTTCCATTTTGTTTGTTTCTTGCCCCTGTTTCCCAAGAAAAATAGAAAATCCAACAATACCAAAAAATCATACGAATTAGAAGCAAGAAAAACGACATGCTTTAATAATAATAAAATCAAGAATTTATTAAAACTTGCCAAATCACGTTTTCATGCTTAAAACGCACATAAAACCCTAGGCCTATACACTGAACCAGGCTCTGATACCACTGAAATAGCGCGAATGCGGAAGCGCGGTATAAATTTAAATAACGAAATTTAAACTTGCTTTTACGGAAAATAAAGAACACGTTCAAGGGGTGTTCCCTTGAAGTTCCCGTGTGTTTGGTGTATCTCATGAATTAAAAGCATACAAGAATCATGGAGGTCATAGGATTAAAAATAAAAGAGGGACGACAAATAAATTGGAACCTACCGATTGTTGTTTTCGTCTTCTAACCGGTACTCGCGTTGTTCCCCGATTTGCACCAAATCTCGTATATGAGATTCTCCAAATTGTGACACACAATCCACCCACGTATCTTGCACGTCGTGCTAGCGAACGAACAAGTATTTAGGAGAGGATGGATCATTTACATGTTATTAGGTTAACAAGATTAATCCTCCTATGTTCAATTGTTCCAAGAACAAAAGAACAAGAAAAAACAATTTTCTTGGAGAGAAAAGAGAGAGGGGGCGGACGAGAGAGGAGAGGGAGAGAAGAGTGTTTGTGTGTGTGTGTGTGTGTGTTTCAAGATTCATCATCCTTCCGAAGTTGAAAGGCTAGGAGTATTTATAGAGGAGGATTTTAATCCTCTTCGAACTCCAACTCTAGAAGACTAATTTGACTAGGATTTGGACCTAGTCAAAGTCCTAGTCAAAGTAGTAATTTGACCTAGTCAAATTAATCCTAGCCACTCATCTCTCCTTTTAATCTCAACGATTAATTTAATTTAATGGAATATTTAAAACCTATTTAAATATTCCAAAGGGCAATAAATAAATATAATAAATATAAATATTTATTCTAGGCCCATTAAATTAATTTTCTAATAAATCTAATTTATTAGATTAATTCCTTTTATCTAATAAAAGGAACTAACTCTTTCCAAGAAAATTAAGGACCCGATTAAGTCCAATTTAATCATTCCATTTCTCCAAATATTTAATTCTAAATTAAATACTTAATGTGTGTGGATTGTGTGTGACTCTTTAGGTTCACCTTTCAGCTAGACTTGGTCGGATTCCTAGAATCCGCCCCTTACCATGGGTGGCCATCTATCAACGGTCCATGGCACTATAGACTAGGTGAATATACGGGGATGAACATTTAGGCTCTAACAGTACACTTGTCCTTCCGTTTTCGGTCTCACTACTTAGGGTCTAGGGTACGGAAATTGCAGGTACCCATTTTGGACCTAAGTGTCGGTCTGTCCTTACTAAACGCCGCAAGGGAAACCTTCCCTTCTGTTCAGTTACTGTGGCCATAGATTTTAGGGACAAGATATAGACCATATGTGAGACTCAACTGTCAATGACTTTTGACAGGAGACAGATCCTTTCTTGGAAACTACTGTCACTCTGTACACCGGAGGTGAACCAGACATGGCTTATGACTACTCAAATGCATCTTGGCAATCTCTCACCATATCGAAGATACAGCCCCGATATACAGGTAAACTTAGCAGTTCCTCAAGTCAAAGGACTTGACCTGTATTGTTGGAACCGGGAATACACGTCATACCTAGCCGACCCTACTCAAGGTCTCCGTAAGACGATTCCCGCGAGTCACCTCAGTCAGCCGCTCCCTAGCAGGCTAACCCACTAACACTGCTTAGACGACCTTCGTCACCCGTCGATGAAATACGACAGCAGATGCTTAGTGCAAGTCTCAAGGGGAATCTCGGTACCCATTTTTGAGATTCCTTGACTTGGAGATTTTCGGACTGATTCGAAGGGACTGATTTCATGGACCTACCTCCAAGCGTAGTCCCAGACCCTGAAATACGTTTTCAGTTCGTGGGCTTTGTTTGCGTAGTGAACAGATATGTATAAAGCAGATAAAGTGAACACAAACATAGTAATGCCAAATGAATTTCACTTCTTTATTCATTAATAATATATCAAATCCTTGAAATTGTCTAGACATAGGTTACATTTCGCCTGCCAAGATTGGCTACATGGTCACCTATTCTAACATGGTTTTGAAAAATAGATCATTTTAGGAGCGGTGAAAGAACACTCGATATGACATGCATGGCGTGAGTATGTGGTAGTTAAGACTACCCCAAAAAATGGAAAGTCGTCTGTAAACATAGCACCCCAGGTACATATCAATATTGTATAGTCGTCTATCACTATCTTACTAAAAAGTGTATTCATCTTTTGTTTTTTTTTTTTTTTTCTATTCAGATATGTGGTGTAGATAGGAGTTTCGAGGAATGATGAAACTAAGAAAGGGGCGTTGGGAAATAACAAAATATGGGGAAAACCACAAATGTGTTATTAACGATATGTCCCTTGAACATTGTTGAGACAGAAGGTATGTTGTTTCTTTGCTATTAGGGCAAATAAAATGCGACCCCGCATATGGAATCAAGCATGTCATACAAATTGTGAAGGACCATACAGGGTTCGACATACCATACAAAAAGGCATGGTACAGTTTGAGGATGGTTCGTGAAATTGTTTATGGCACATGGGAGAGTTCAGTTTGAAAGCTATCAAGTTACAGGGGAGCTCTCCAAAAGTATAGTGAAGGGACGATTGTTGAATGGGAGCATAAATACTTTCAATGGTCAAGCAAGCATATGTGATAAAATACGTCTTTTGGGCATTCAAATAATGTATTGAAGGGTTCCAATTCTGCTACAATGTCATCGGTGTAGATGGGAAAAATACAAAATATTGATTGCAACTGCCATGGATGGGAATAAACAGATACTTCTGCTTGTGTGTGTTATTGTCGATGAAGAATCTAAATTATCTTGGATCTGGTTTCTTCAAATATTGAGCAAACATATTATAAAAGGCCGGTATGTGACGTACCTTATTTCTGACCGTCATCCCGGTCTCATTCGAGCAGTAACTGTAATTCCAGATTTTGTGTCACCCTAGGGAGTGCACAGATATTGCTTGAGGCACGTATGTTCTAATTTCAATAGTCGTTTACAAGAATGTGCAATTAAACGATCTTTGTTGGAGAGCTAGTTCTGAGTATCAAATCAGAAAGTTCAATCAAACCATGAAGAAATAATGGCGTACAAGTTAGAAGCGTTTGTGTACTTAGCCCGATTGAAAAGGAAAAATGGACAGCTTCTCACAATGGTGGATGGCAGTGTGAATTCTCATAACCAACATATCAGAGTGCATCAATGGATTTTTAAAAGGGGCTTGCCGCTTGTGTGACTGCAATAGTGAAAATAACATTTGCTCGTTCGGTCCATTATTTTCATTAGAGGATGGCAAAAAGTAGTGTCATGTTTAGCAAAAACCAACTTTGGACGGACTATGCATACAAATTGTTCAAACATTGGTTCGAAAAAAGTGTTGAACATGCTGTGACGAGATACAACCAGTATCAACAGTCTGCCTCGATTGTAAAAAAGCGTCAGACTGGACATGGATCCAACACTCACGTCGTCAAAATTGCCACACGAGAATGTTCATGTGGCAAATAGAGTCAATTTGGCATCCGGTGCTCACATGCTCAAAAGGTATGTCTTATAGAAGGACATATTTTAAGTCTTTTCATCCTTTGATGGCGAAAGATTATTTGGATGTTCCATAATTTGAGTTGGGTCATGATACTATCCTTCGTGGCATCATTCTTCTGGTAGAATCTAAGCATCAGCTATTCATAATGCGATAGATTGACCATAAACGCGGGAAAGACACAACCCCAACAAAGGGAGAGTCATTCAAGACAAGCTGATGCGTCGGTGAGGGGTTGTAGAAGATAATAATATTTGTAATAGTTGATTGTATTTCTTACGATAAATTAATTTTTAAGTTTTTTTGGTGTAAATATAAATTTTTGTGTGTAAATATAAATTTTTTGGTGTAATTATTAAATTATTACTTAAAATTAACATTGTATTGTTTGAATTATATATACATATTATTAACATAAATGTATACATATTAAATTATCAACGTAAATATATACATATTAAATTAGTATTAAAATTAAAAAAAAATAGAAGTCGAACTCTAATTAAAAATTAAAAAAAAAATTAGAAGTCTAACTCCTTGAGTTCAACCTGAAATCGAATTTAGGGAGTTTGACTTCAGTTTTAATTAAAATAAAAAGAAGAAAAATTGGTGAAGTCAAATCGAAAGAGTTCTACTTGCACCATTTTTATTAATGTATTTATTTTAGTATTATTTTTATTATTTCTCTTTTATTTTGATATTAATATATTACATAAGCCAAGGGTCCTATGTGACTTGCGCTCCTCGCACAAGGGTTTTGGCTTGTAGTTTTCTTATTCACTTCTGACTTCACAGACCTTGTTCGTTCTTCTACTTGCACAGAGAGATTTGCAGTGTGAGAAATGGGGAGATCAGCGACGACAAAGGATGCGCAGGCTCTTTTTCAGTCTCTCCGCTCTGCCTACGCCGCCACCCCCAATACTCTTAAGGTCTGTCTCCAACTCTTCCTCTTCCTTCCTATAATAAATGTGCAGATGCTTCTTGTATGTGGAGAACTTTCAGAAATTCAGGTGAATTTTCGATAAATTTGAAATGAAGAGATTTCATTCCCTTGCAGATCATCGATCTCTACATTGTATTCGCGGTTGTTACTGCTGTAATTCAGGTTGGTTGAACATTTAATTGAATATATCGATCTTTGGTCTTTTTTTATTAATTTAAACCGATCTGAAATAATTTCCATGGTTGGGCTATTCGTTTTCTAAGATTGGATATGTATCTTTTAGTTGATAGCACAGCACCTTCGTTTCATGTGGGCTAAGGTAAAGGAAGATTGTCCTAAAACATTATAGGGGTTTGTTAGTGTGAGAGCGGTTTGCTGTGTAAAAGTGGAAAGTTTGTAGGGTTTTTCGTAGTTGCTCTTCCGGTTGGTAATTTGGGATCACAAGTCGGATGTTTCAGCTAAGGAAAGATATTTATAATGTTCTCTATGATTTTTCAGTTAAGAGCGGGATGAAAGGCTTTCTTCCTGGTGCGGAGCGGAGTTCTGGTGTTGGGATGGGGAAGGTAATGTAGGTATGTTGGATATGTTGGTTGGATCGAAGCAAGTTGGTTGTCAGGAGAAAAGCATGGGGAGGTAGTGATCCATGTAGTGAGGCAGTACATTAGTAGCAGAGTGAAAAACCATTGGTTTCAGCTTGTAGGTTGGTTGAAATCTTTTTATGGCCAAATAGTCAGATGAGCTCTGGCAAGATTCTAACTTTGGGTGCCTAATAGAATCAAAGTCATTTCTCGTACTTCTTTTTGGTTCTCCTTTAGCATGAACATACTGCTAAATGCAAGTGCAGATTGATACTCTTAAGTAGAATTGACTGCACTATTCCTATATAGGGACATTGGGACTCCACCGCTGCATCCAATTAAATGTTTATATGCGTATACCCTTGTGTTAGAATACTCGAATTCGGCGTTACCAGTTGTTTCTTGGGACCTGTGGAGATGAATTTCTCACTGCTTTATGATTTATGCATTAGATCACCATGTGTTACATGTACGGAACGGACTCAAGGAATCTATCCAAGCATAATGGTAATCAGACGCCCTCAACTGATTGACTAAAGATCATGAGCCTTAAGTTAAAAAGTAAAAGGTTAACTGTAATATTGGAGTCATGGGAACTGCCCAGCATCTTTTTTGTTTATTTGCTCTGTTGGCATACCTTGATAAGTAAAATACTTAAATATTCATATACACAAGCTGGCATAATTGTTAAAGGCGCATGGCGCGTCATGGCACAAAGGTGCCTTGGAGCCATGGCATAGTTTTTAAAGCATGGCCCATATTTGCATAAATAAATTATATTCATACATTAATCAGTGATCTAACCAGGTCCGTTGTTTAAAACTATTTAGCAGTCTATCGAATCAAATCAGACATCACATTGAATCTATAACCACTATGCTGTGATCTTGTTGTTATATCAAAACAACTAGCTTTTGATTCCTCATGCATACAATTCTTCAAAAATCTGCTTCTTGTTATTACCATGGGGGAAACTGATTTTCTGTTTGATGTTTGCTGATATCAGGTAGTTTACATGGCTATTGTTGGATCATTCCCTTTCAACTCCTTTCTTTCAGGGGTTCTTTCATGTGTGGGAACTGCAGTCCTTGCTGGTAAGTTGATTGCATGATTATTTCCTTTGTGCCAATATATTTATTGTATCTACAAAATCTGAGATTGTCTGACTGTTGCATTCTATCGTGGCAGTAAGTCTTCGGATTCAAGTAAACAAAGAAAACAAGGAATTTAAGGTAATGCTTCTCAGAGAAATTCTCTGCCACATATAAATTTCAGTATTGATCTTCTCTTGTTTGAAACGGAGAAATAGGAAGAGTTTTAAGCTCAAAATTGCTGTTCTGCTTTTCTAATTACTTACTCATTTGTCAAGTTAACTGTTTGTGTTTGTACTTTCTGGAAGTATTAAACCAAAAAAACTTGCTGTGAAGATACCTCTTCATTTCTAATTTGTTAAATTTCATCTGACTACTCTGCATGAAACCCTGGAACTTCCGGCTTTTTCTTTGACAAGATCAAAATGAAATCATTTTCTGTCCCTAGTCTTAGTAACAGATTGGTTAAAGTCAGATCAGTGCGGCAATCATATTGGTCAATACTACAGAAGGAAATTCTGGATACAAGCAATGAAGCAATATAGTCACATTGAACCTTCCCAGCCTTTTTGAGTTAAAGTCTTGCTTGGTTGTCCGAATTACTTAATCTTTTGTCCACTATTTGCAGGATTTACCTCCGGAGCGTGCTTTTGCTGATTTTGTTCTCTGCAATTTGGTACTTCATTTGGTTATCATGAACTTCCTGGGATAATTTGATGTTCTGCAAAAGAACCAAGCTTTTCCAGATTCGGGTGGTACTCTCTGTCGCAACCAGACAATTTGATAACATTGTTCATGCACTTAATTTAAAGTTCTATCCCTTATGAGGTCGAATACAAGAAAAAACAGCATTTGCCTGGCACTCATATAGACTTTCAATGTATTAGTTTGACAACATGTATTCCTGAATCCTGAATCATACTATACAGCGTAATCTTTTATCTTTTCTGGTAAGACATCATAAATAGATGGCCGAAATTCTCATTACATATCTTAACTAAGTTTTTTGCTGAAGAACTATTATAATGTATATGTGCCTGCTTATGAAATCCAGTATGGTTGTGTTGAAGATTTTAAATAAGAAGGAAAAAGTTAGGCTATTATACCTGAGTTCTGCATTTGAGGGTCTTAATTTTGATAACTTGAGCAAAGATTGAAATATAGTGTGTTCAATTTATCATAAGATCCGTACTGCTTGATCTATTATTAAAGATGGGGATTAAACCTGCTTTTCTGTGTGCCGCGTTTTATTGATTTCAACATTAAACAAGAAAAAAGTGATGGTTGGGATTAAGCTGCTTGATACTATGCTAGTTTCGTTCGTGTTATATATTGTTATTACTAGTGCATGACCAAGTAAGAAGGATTTAAACTCATAAGCAGTGTTTTTAAAAACTGACCGGTTCGATCGGGAACCGGCCATGTATCCGATCCAATTCATGTGGTTAAAATCATCTCGATCAAAATTCGATTAAACCGGTCAAAATTGGTCAACTCGGTCAAACTTGGGTTCGGCTCATGTGGTTAAAATCATCTCGGTCAAAATCCGGTTATACCGGTCAAAATTGGCCAACTCGGTCAAACCCGGGTCAAAATCGATTTACACCCAAAAAAAACTGTAGGAGTTGAAGAAGGGAGAAAGTGCAACCTTCTCCAAATCCAAAATTCCAAATTTTCACCTTCATCTTTCAAATTTTTCATCTCAAATCTCAAGTTTCATCTTCTAAAAATCAATATGATTTCCCTTTTCTTCTTCTATATGCATATACCATTGATTTGCTATTTGAAATAAGAATGGGCAAGTTTTTAAGTTTTGGGTTGTAGCCATGGAAAAAGTAGATGGTGTGTGTATATATATACCCATAGAGAGGGGGGGGGGGGGAGTGAGAGGGAGAAAGATAGAGAGAGAATATGTCTAGAGGGAGAGGGAGGGACAAAAGTATAGAAGATTAGATTTTAATAGTGGAGAAAGAGCGAGACGAAGGGGAAAAATAAAGAGAATAAGTGGAGACTAGACGGAGAAGGAGAAAGAGGGAGTTTGTGAATTTCTTATTAAATTATTGTTTGAAAATTTATTAGATGGTATATTTATTTAAAGTCTATATATAATGTACTGATATATGCTATATATATATATGTATATATACTACAATTCGGGTCAATCAGTTTTTTTATTCCGGTTCAATTGGTTAAATCAATAACCCAATGATCCGGTAATTATTTGTCCAGACTTGATTTCCAGTTCAGGTTTCTAAAACATTGCTCATAAGATAACTTTAACACGAAGCAGATCGATTCACTTGATTTATAATCTTGTAGTGAAGTCACTGATGCGGTGTGTTTGTTAGTTTCCTACATAAATATGAGGCGCTTTGGGTATATTATGCATGAACAAGGAGCCAATAGCTCAAAAAGAAGTGTTGTCCACTTTTTCTTGTTAATTGATGGATTTCTCTGAACTTTTTCTATTGTACTTTGTCATACGCGTGGTTTCAACCCTTTTATGCGATGGGTTTGGTTTCTCTATTTTATTTGTTATAATTCGGCAATGTCATGTCAAACAACATAAAAGAACTTGAAAATGTTACTCTGACGCTTATGGCAATAATGATCTATTATGGAATAGTTATACTAATATTTCACCGTCGAGCATCACCTTCTGACCAGTAGACTGTATTGGGCTGGTGTCTCGTTGGTGCCACGTTGTGAAAGTTGGAACGGAGCTTGACCTCGCTGAGCTCTTATGGTTGGAACTCGAGCTGGAGCTTGAACCATATATAATATGCTCGAGCTCAAATCGAAGCTCGAGTTTTCAGTAAAGTTGTAGTTCCCGTTCGAGCTTGAGCTAGAACTATTATTTTTAGATACTATTATATTAAGTATAAAAAATATTAAATATATATTAATTATTTAATATAAGTTATTTTTTAAAGTGGTTGATCTCATTATATACAAAAATTTTAAATTGATGATAACTTTAATTTTAAATCATTCACCTTATCAACTATACAAAAATAAGAAGACGAATTATTTAGGTCAAAGTAACAAATAGTGATTGATCTCATTATATATATAATAAAATAGCAAACAATAATAATTAACATTATTCAACCATCATTATTGTTATTGGGGCATAATATTTTTTTAATCCCGTTAAACAGGGTGCGACTCATTTTTGGTACCACTGTTTATCCAAGTGTAGCTTTTGGTCCCGTCAAACCCAGATTCAGGCTTTTTTTACCCCAAAAAATCATGTGCGGAGCACGTGACTTTTTAACTCCATTTCCTGCCGTTAACTCCTCCATTTGGAGGAAAAAGTCCCGTGCATCTGGCAAAAATGAGGAAAAATTGGTATATATTAGGGCTCAACTCACCCCAATTTCATTACCCCTTGCTTCTCTTCTATTTCTTCACCTTTTTCTCTTCTTTTCTTCTCTTCTCTTCCCCACTTTATTCACCATTTTTTCCAACTGTTATTTTCTAATTTATTTTTTATTTTGTAGTATAATAAGTTGCTAAAAGATGCCATCTTCCTCCTCATCTACACAAGCAATGTTAATGTATGAATTTTCCTATGAAAACATAAGTGATCAAAACGAAGCAAAATGACTATCTCATGACAAAACAGAATTGACAAAAATATATCCATTGCAAAGCAAAATTCAACTTCAAAAGCAACAATTTCAGCCACAACACATGCAATAAATAATTTTCCCACTTTGTCACTTGCCAAAAGGGACTTCCAAAACAGAGAATGTGCCCCATCTAAAGACATCATCTACCAAAATCCACAGTTTGTGAGGTGGCAAAAAAGACAAAAAATATGATTGTGCACCAAACAAGAGCCAACCTATACACAACCATTCAGCAACAATCAAAAGCCAACCTATACAAAAACCATCTCCCTTTTTGTCTATATTTTGCTCTTCCCCTTTTTCTTAGATTGTGCATTGTGAGATGCCATTACACTGTGCAAGTTTGATAAAGTGACATACTTTTTATTATCCTTCACAATGATATCTCCATGCTTGTATGACACATTAGTTCCTGTCAAATTTGTGTTGTGGCTACTTAGATACAAATCAAAATAATAACAACACCATATAAACTAAATGTGAAATTAGTTAACCTGTTGTGGGGCGAGAAACAAAAGCAGGAGGTTGTCCAACCATAGGTGGCGGTGCCCTAATATTAACCCTTCCATGCATGAATCCTGGTGGTGGTGGTACCAATGTAGGAAAGGTATGTGGTTTAGGATTAACATCATGAAAATGCATTGTTTGTGGTACGATTTCCTTAAAAAAAAAAAAATTGGTACTTTGATAGAATATGAAATACATTATGTAAAGGCATAGATTGTCACAAGATGAAACTTGATGTTGTTGAATTTCATTTACAGAAGTACTAGAAGCTACAGGAATCTGATCAGCAACAGGGGTTCATCCTCATCATTAAAGATTGCCCGTTTTATTGGTTTCTTTCGACTCTGTAAAAGAGGAAAAAATTGAAACCTTAGAATCTTATATTCTGTCAAAAAATCAAAATATTAACAACTTACAGAAACTTCAGGTTCAGGTTGGCTAATTGGGGGGCAATCAACCCCTTCACCATCCCCACGCTCTTCTATTACCACACCTTTCCCTTTATCTTTGTTACGGTGCACAGGTTCTTCTTCATCCTCATTATGCATAGGTTCTTTGTCACCCTCATTATGCACAGGTTCATCTTCACCCTCACCCTCAATTTCAACTGCCGTTTTGGGGTCTCTAACGGCATCAAGGTATACCCTGACCTCCCTCCCATGGCCATCTATGAGTTGAAAAATATCTGTTTCAAATGTGCGTGCTCTAAAATTTTTGAACATATCAATTTTGAAGTAACTTTTTCCACCCAAATAGCCCAACTGTTTACAACATTTGTCAAGTATAAACATTGAAAAGGTTCCCTTATCAACAAAGTCGAAGACACTTTCTCTACCCCCTCTGTATTCAGCAGCTGGATGGAATATTAATTGACCCCCATGATGAATTATTAAACTGATAAGAAAGTCATATTCACCTGAAAATATAAATATTAGTAAAAGTCAATCATCCCAAAAAAAAGGGAAAACAGAGCACCAAGGATTTAATATAGAGTCCATTAGACCTTTAGGCTATTAATTAGGCCCATTCCAAAAAGCCCATTAAGGATGGATGGACGAGATTTGATCTAGAGGTTTTGAGATGGAGGGCTAGGATTCATCCTAGGATGAGGTTTGACTAGGTCAAGTCCTAAGTCAACTACGATTTGACCAGGTCAAATCCCTAATTAATTAGGATGTGTCTCTTTGGAAGAGGTTGAGTAGGATTAAGAATAATAATTCCTTATAAATACTCAAACACACACACTTCACACACCAATCTCTACACTTGGCCCTCTCACATCTCTCTCTCTCTCTCTCTCTCTCTCTCTCTCTCTCGTCCACCCTCTACGACTCTCTCCAAGACTTTTCTTTGTTCTTCTTGATTCATTCAAGGTAAAACATTAGAGACGTCGATAGCATTAATCAATAGCGTTGTATCAACGTCTCTTCTCCCCTAAACAACTTCTTGCTAGCACGAGAGTTCGTTACTATCCGGTGAAGCGTGTGGACGATTTAGAGGGTCTCTATGTTGAGATCTTGGTGGCAAAACAGGGAACAATGCGCGTAGTCGAACGAAGAAGACTACGAGTGTAATATTTCCTCTTTATGTTTCTTGTTCTCCGAATTCTATGGCCTCTATGTTGTGTACTTTCTTGAACATGAGATACACCGAACACTCGGGAGAATCAAGGCACACCCCTTGATCCGTTATGCATGCTTGATGTATGCTTTAATTCCGTTTATTTTACGCTTTGTGTTTTTTATATTACCGCACTTCCCGCACTTCCACCACACCTCTCCTGGGCCGATCCATACGTTACAGTTGACAGACATTTATTTAAAAAATGCATATTGTGATATTTTTGCCGAGTTTCTGAATTTTTTTCTGCAATTTTTTTTTTTTTTTTTGACAATTTTCTGATTTTTCTATATTTAAAAATGCATTTTGTGGATGACAAAAAAGTAATCGTAATTTTGAAGGTAGAATCTAGTATATATAAACACTAATCTTGAAAATAGGATTTTTTTTTAGATGAATACAAATTTAAATTTTTAATTAAAGTGGATGAAATTTCTAACCTATGAATTTTTCTATTGACAATTAAAATATTCAAGGTTATCAAAAATTAGTAAATTTTGATAGAGCAAGATTCAAAAATTATTTAATTGAGGGGGAAAAATATTCGAATTCATATGAGAGTAGAAGACAAAATATATTTTGTAACATAAATTTTAAATACAGTAGTGGCATATGATTTTCCAAACATAAAAATGGAAGGTTGAAAATAAAATCTAATCAGAAAAGCTAAGGAGAAAAAAAAGGATTAATTGAAATGAAATTTGACACTTATTTTATTAGTATTAATGAAATAGTTAAAATTGTCGAAAAAATATTAATGAAATATCTAATAGTAAAAGGAAATAATTTTGCCTAATTAAATTTAAAAATTACTACATGGGATGCACCAAAAGATTGATATAACTAAGTTTAGCCGGAAAAGTGTATGATAAAAACGAAAATATATGATTAAGGATAAGATAAGTATATAATTTTTTAGGATTAAAAGTTTAATTATAATTTTGAAGGTAGTATATGGTTTAAATGAAACTAGATTATTAGTAATAAGATAAATTCCTAGTTTTTATGATAAAAAATTAATCGTAATTTTGAAGGTAGAATATAGTATAGATAAACAATAATCTTGAAAATAGGATTTTTTTAGATAAATATGAATTTAATTTTTAATTTAAAGTGGATGAGATTTCTAATCAATGAGATTTTTTCTTGATAATTAAAAAATTTAAAATTATTAGAAATCAGTATTTAGTCAAAATTAACTTAATTGTGGTCAACCATCGTTTTGCTATAAATAAAGCAAAATAGATTATTAGTAAAGATAAATATATATTTTTTATGACAAAAAAGTAATCATAATTTTGAAGGTAGAATCTAGTATATATAAACACTAATCTTGAAAATAGGATTTTTTTTAGATGAATACAAATTTAAATTTTAATTAAAGTGGATGAAATTTCCAACCTATGAATTTTTCTATTGACAATTAAAATATTCAAGGTTATCAAAAATTAGTAAATTTTGATAGAGCAAGATTCAAAAATTATTTAACTGAGGGGGAAAAATATTCGAATTCATATGAGAGTAGAAGACAAAATATATTTTGTAACATAAATTTTAAATACAGTAGTGGCATATGATTTTCCAAACATAAAAATGGAAGGTTGAAAATAAAATCTAATCAGAAGAGCTAAGGAAAAAAAAAAGCATTAATTGAAATGAAATTTGAAAATTATTTTATTAGTATTAATGAAATAGTTAAAATTGTCGAAAAAATATTAATGAAATATCTAATAGTAAAAGAAAATAATTTTACCTAATTAAATTTAAAAATTACTACATGGGATGCACCAAAAGATTGATATAACTAAGTATAGCCAGAAAAGTGTATGATAAAAATGAAAATATATGATTAAGGATAAGATAAGTATATAATTTTTTAGGATTAAAAGTTTAATTATAATTTTGAAGGTAGTATATGGTTTAAATGAAACTAGATTATTAGTAATAAGATAAATACATAGATTTTATGATAAAAAATTAATCATAATTTTGAAGGTAGAATATAGTATAGATAAACAATAATCTTGAAAATAGGAGTTTTTTAGATAAATATGAATTTAATTTTTAATTTAAAGTGGATGAGATTTCTAATCAATGAGATTTGTTCTTGACAATTAAAAAATTCAAAATTATTAAAAATTACTATTTAGTCAAAATTAACTTAATTCTGGTCAACCATCGTTTTGCTATATATAAAGCCAAAATAGATTATTAGTAAAGATAAATATATTTTTTTTATGAAAAAAAAGTAATCATAATTTTGAAGGTAGAATCTAGTATATATAAACACTAATCTTGAAAATAGGATTTTTTTTTTAGATGAATACAAATTTAAATTTTAATTAAAGTGGATGAAATTTCTAACCAATGAATTTTTCTATTGACAATTAAAATATTCAAGGTTATCAGAAATTAGTTAATTTTGATAGAGCAAGATTAAAAAATTATTTAAATGAGGGGAAAAATATTCGAATTCATATGAGAGTAGAAGACAAAATATATTTTGTAACATAAATTTTAAATAGAGCAGTGGCATATGATTTTCCAAACATAAAAATGAAAGGTTGAAAATGAAATCTAATTAGAAAAGCTAAGGAAAAAAAAAGCATTAATTGAAATGAAATATGAAACTTATTTTTATTAGTATTAATGAAATAGTTAAAATTGTCGAAAAAATATTAATGAAATATCTAATAGTAAAAGAAAATAATTTTACCTAATTAAATTTAAAAATTACTACAATGGGATGCACCAAAAGATTGATATAACTAAGTTTAGCCGGAAAAGTGTATGATAAAAATGAAAATATATGATTAAGGATAAGATAAGTATATAATGTTTTAGGATTAAAAGTTTAATTATAATTTTGAAGGTAGTATATGGTTAAAATGAAACTAGATTATTAGTAATAAGATAATACATAGTTTTTATGATAAAAAATTAATCGTAATTTTGAAGGTAGAATATAGTATAGATAAACAGTAATCTTGAAAATAGAATTTTTTTTAGATAAATATGAATTTAATTTTTAATTTAAAGTGGATAAGATTTCTAATTAATGAGATTTTTTCTTGATAATTAAAAAATTCAAAATTATTAAAAATTAGTATTTAGTCAAAATTAACTTAATTGTGGTTAACCATCATTTTGCTATATATATATATATATATTACTAGCATGAACCCCGTGCTATGCACGAAAATTTATAAATTTAATAATATTTTCATAAATACTAAATTGCATAATGGTTTTCATATTTAATTTACTGTCTTACTAAATCCAATAGTAAAAACTTATTTATACAAAACTTAATATTAAATTCTTCACTGTTTATTTACAGAACATTTTGAAAATAACTATAGAGTATTACTATATTTTTACACATTGAGAAAAATTATTTTATCAATTTCAAATACTATGTATATTTTTTTATTCAATTAATATATTTTTAGTAAAATCAAAATATATTAAATTACATTATTTAAAAGATTGTATCCTATTACCCTGTGGTATAAACTCCTCGGAAAAAGTATAATTGACTATAAATGATCATTTTAATAAACTTTCTGAAAGTAATAACAAAAAAGTATTAATAACACCTTTTATTTCCTCCAAGAAAAAAATTAATAATATCCGAAACTAATAAATAAGTAAAGAGATACATATTTCTAAATTATATGCTAACAATACAAATATACAATAAGAAATTCATGATGGTACAGACATAACATATAATAGCAACAATACACATAATAAAAATTTTCTAGTACTTTGATTCATGCCCATTATTTTCATAGATACTTTGAGATAATCGAACTATTTTTTAATGAATAATTAATTCCTTTTATCATGTTGAATTTTCAACCTGAAGTCAAATTTTCACTTGATATTATACTTAATAATTGCCTAGCATGAATCCCGTGCTATGCACGGAAACTTATACAAAGTAGTAGTTGTAGTACAAACTTTTTTGTACAAACTCAATATTGAATTCGTCACTAAGTTTATGAATTCAATATTTTGAAAATAATCATAGAGTATTATCATATTATAGATATTAAGAAAATTGTATAAGTTTCAAATACGATATATATTTTCATATACAACTAATATAGTCTTAGTAAAATAAAAATATTAATATTTAAATATATTATATAAAAGATATATACTATCATATATATTCTATGATATAATTAACAAATTTCTATTGAAATAATACATTAAGAAGTATTGAGCTTTTTTCAGTAAATATGTTTAAATAATAAAGCACATAGGAAAAGAAACGACAAAACTAATGGCAAGAAAAAAAGTAAAATGAAATTAAAAACTTCGAAGCACAAAACAATGAAATGAAGATGAATAAATAAATCCCCCCTTGTCATTAAATAAAGGTAAAGTTATCCAAATAAAAAATATGTCCCGATAAAATCAAATTCAAGTTGACGAGAAAAATTAATAAAAATGTATAAAGCATAATTAAGAGAATTTTGAAATTATGAATTAATTATTCAGTGACAATATAAATTTATATATGTATATGTAGATATATGTAATTTAGGATAAGAAAATAAGAGATACCTTGGAATGAAAAATTATTAGGAGTTATTATAAACATTGTTGAATACTAAAATGGGTGAAGAAAATTGGTGGAGAAAATATCACAAAAGTTTTTACTCTATACATATAATTCAATAAGAGTTTTAAATAAATAAACATAAAATTTAATGAACAAAATATTAATGGATAACTTAAAAAATTGAAGAACTTTAGTACAAAAAAAAAACATACGAACTAATTTAAGCAAAAAATCAGGTCCAAATTCCACACTGGAAAAAAAGGCAACAAATGCAAGATTTCAATTGATTTTTCTAATTTTAATTGCGAGAAGAGGTAGATGTTTGTGAATCATTATTAGATAAAATTATATATTCTATAGTGATTAAGTAGAGAAACCATGACTATTTAATTCCAATAATACGAATGAATTATTGTAGCTAAAGGTAAATATTTAAATAAAAACCATTAATTGATGAAACAAACAAAAGCAATTAATGGAATATGAAGGCTAAAATAACTGAAAAATAAAATTAAAAAAGTTCAAGTAAATACTTCGGAATTAGTAATAACAACAAATACAAAAATTATAAAATCATAAAACTTTTAAGAAGTAAAGAAGAACACTTCGCGGTAGATTCGCAAAAACATTAAAATAAGATTAACCAAAACACATAGGAAAATACATAAGAGACTTAAAATTGGGCAGCAAAAATAAAAAAGGTAGAAAAACTGTTTGGTAATGCATCAGACAAAGAAGCCTTTTACATTAATGAAAAGTATACTTACGAAATATATGTAAAAGAGAAAAAAAAAAGACAAAATAATTATAGTTTATTTTGACATGTTTTACTATTTTCATGCTCAATATTTACCAAAAAAAAAAAAAAAACTCACTAATAAATAAATTATATTAATAGTCAAGTCCATCAAGGAATATATTTGAAGTAGAAATTTGTTCTAATATAATAAAGAATAGGACTTAAATAGTTGTTTTTCATCAAAGATATTGTTGCATTTAATCAAGATAGTAAAGTTTGATTGCAAAAACATAAATTTATTCAAAAGTTTAAATTTTATATTAAAAATTTTCAAAAATTACAATGCATATTGAATTTCATGATTTTGCAATGCATTTTTTTATTACTTGTAATATAATTAATTACAAAGTAATGTGCTGTCTTATAAATATTAATAAATAAAATGAGTAGAAAATAACAAAATAAATATAATAAACATATAGGACTTAAATATTTGTTCATAGTCAAAATACTTTTGCATTTAATCGAGATATTAAAGTTTGATTAAAAAATCAAAATTTATATTCAAAAGTTTAAATATTATATTACAAATTTTCAAAAATTAAAATGCAGATTGAATTTTTGTGAGGTTGCAATGCATTTTGTATTTTACTTGTAATATGATTAATTACTTAGTAATAGGTTATCTTATAAATATTAATAGATAAAGTGAGTAGAAAATAATAAATTAATAAAATATTATTACCAAGCATAATACTAAAATATCGAAAAAAATAAAGTTAAATGGTTCAAAAGACACATTATATTGATTGAAAATCATTTAAAATTTTCTTTAGTATATATTTTTTATTTATTTTTTGTATTATCTTTTCTATGTAATGGCCATTTTCCCTTAGATCATAACTCAAGGAACAAAAAAAAATTTACCCATTTAAAAATTAATATAATGGTGGTCTTTAAGTTTTTAATCCTAAGTGATAATGGGTATTAAAATAAAATCCGATAACAAAAAACTGAGAAAGAAAAAAAAATCAATTTGAATGAAATTGAAAAACTTACTTTATCAATTTTAGTAAAAATAAAATAAAAATGTCCAACAAATAGGATAATGGAAGATCTCAATTTAGAAAAAAACAATTTTAGCTGATTAAATTAAAAATTTACTGCATATAGTATGAGATTTATATAAGTTTGATGCATGAATGAAAAGTATATGATTAAAATCAAAATAAATAATTGCTGATAAGATACATAAACTTTTTTTGGAAGGATATTTAATTCTAATTTTGAATTTGTTCAAAATATAGGTGGATTGGATGAGTATACTAATTGTGAAGGTGGAATTTAGTATAGATAAACACTAATCTTGAAAATAGGATTCTTTTTTTTCTTTTTTCATAAATACAAATTTAATTTAAATTTAAAATAGATGAGATCTTCTCTAACCAATGAGATATTTTCTTGACAATTAAAAAATTCAAAATTACCAGAAATTCGTATTTGGACAAAATTGACTTAATTGTGGTCAACCATGTTTTGCTATATATATATATATATAGATATCTATCTATATATATATATAGCAAAACGAACTTTGACTGCAATTGAGCTACTTTCGACTCAATTCTAATTTCTGGTGATTTTAAATTTTTTTAATTACAAAGAAAAAAATCTCATTTTAAATAGAGATTTCATCTAATTTAAATTAAGAATTTACATTGTATTTATCTAAACAAATTCACTTATCCAAAACTTAACTTCAAGATTTAGATACTAAGTTGATTAATTTGTATTTATCTTATAAAAAATTCATGTTTTAGGATAATTAATACCTTTTTAATTATTAAGAAATTTTTATTGGTTAAAAGCTTCATCTACAGTAAATTAATTAAAATTTCTTTGTATTTATATAAATAAACAAGTTCACTTATCCAAAATATTATCTTTAAGATTAGGATGCATGTCTATATACATATATAAAACAATCTTCAATCTTCGATATTAATTTTTGATAATTTAAAAATCAGTGGTTGGATTTATTAATTACTAAGAAAAATTCTAATTGGTTGTTTTAATTTTAGTTGGAATTTTAGTTTCTTTTTTTTAAAAAAAGAAAAAACACTTAACAAACTAATTAAATCTCCAATTTTTTTGCATGAAATAGGGACTCAACAAACTCATTAAAAGTAAGTTTTTATTTTTTTTATATTTTATTTCTTTAATATGGAAGATCATTTTAAATTTGTATATTTTAATATGATTTTTGATGGAAGATGAACTATATAATACAAATAATATATCTAACTAATTCTTTATTTTTTATATTTTCATATAGGGTTGAACATATGTAAAAAGTATATATATTTAATAGAATATCATAATTGTTTGAAAGTAATCCTCATATAATACAAATTTTAGTAAGTAGAAATATATTGTATATGTAGGAAAATATCTTTGTCAAAAATAATAAAAAAAGATTACAAATTCAAAACTACTATGTTTTACCTATTAAAAATGAAAATTTTATTTTACATAAAAAAATCTTTATAGCATAATATATTATAAAAATATTATTAAATTAAAAAAAAGGAAAAATATATAACCGTGCATAGCACGGGTCTACGCTAGTGTATATATATAGAGTGACCGCCAAATTTTTCCATGTATGGAACGGTTTTTGTTAACAATAACGGTTCCAAAATTATAATTTATTTATTTTTTTAAAAAATAAAAAAATTACATTAAACCTTACAAGCGTAAATATTTTGTAGTCGAGAGAGATTGAGAGTGTGTGTGGTTAATTAAGACTACAACAAATGAAATAAATTGAAAACAACATGCAACATAATATATAGGTGATCATATACCGGCTTTTGAAGCGGCCATTGTGGCAAAAAGCCTAGCCGTTGAAATATGGTCGTTTAAATATAGCTGTTAGAGACACACGTTATTGGAATGACTTTTGGACCACCAGTTACTTCCAGATAAAAACCGTTCCAATTCAAACGGTTTTTTAAAACGGTCGCTATTACTTACATTTTCACCCAATTTTTGTTATTGTTGTTGTAACAGCTACGCTACTTTCAACGTAGCCGCTACAATAAAACCAAACCGTTACTAAGGCCACAACAAATTTGTAGCGGTTCATCCAGTTGGAACGGTTGTTGTATCGGCCGTATAGGCTAGCCAATTTGGAATGGCCCTGTTGTGCATAACTTGGAACGACCACTTTCCGCATGACGCATAGCCGTTACAAGGTGAACCAGGCATTCCAACAATGGTTACAAACTGCACGGTTATATTTTTGTAACGACTCTACGCATATCAGTGTTCTGTAACTGCTTTTTCATCGGTTTTTTGAACCACAAAATCATTCATTCCGTTCAACCAAAACTGTGACTTCAGCAAACTATCACTACAAAAAAATGCGGGAATAGGAACAGTAAGGTATGACCGTTCCAGTTACCGTTCCACGTAGGAACGGTTGTAGGAACTGTTGTGGAACGGTAAACCATTGATGACATCACAGTCGTGCTAATTGTAATAGAAATTAATAGGAACGGTCGGACCGTTCCTATTAGAGTGCCAAAAATGGCGAGGCAATTTGTACACCTATAACCGTTCCTAAAGGGGACCTGATATATTTTGGACTTCAATTTGGAATACATGTGTGAGATTTGGAACGGTAGGCCGACCGGGAATACTGACCGTTACTGTATGTGTTCCAAAGACCGTGTCAATTTGGACCGGTAGGCTGACCGTTCCAACATGTAGTCCTACAGGAGGCCCTTTTACGCCATGGGGAAAAATGTGATGCAATTACCGTTACAAAGTACGGCTATATAGTAAGTGAAATTGTGTTACAAGTACCGATCCAAAGTACCGTTCCTAATATGCGCTAACGGCTATATTACAACGGTAACTTTACTGTTCCTGCTACCTCTCCTGAGACCGTTCCTAAAGCTGGAACAACGGCTAGTTTTGCGTTCCAAATAGTATTCCAATGACCGTTCAAATGTTTTCTATATATATGTCCCCCTTCTTTGTCATTGTTCTTATACTTACTCTCCAACTCATTTCGTATTTGTAACTCCCCCCCCCCCTTGATTCTTTATACGGAAAATCGAACATATCAATTACCGAGCGTGAATTTTGCATTGATATTGATAGGTGTTTTGCTCAGGTAAGTATGCAAAATTCTGTTATTTTTGCATATATATATATATATATATAATTACTCTCGTCATTTAATTGTTGTTGTGAATTATACATAGGACCAATCATGTTAAGATAGTTGAGGAAATTGATGTATGATCGAGACGTCCTGGGTGTGACGCTGGAGTTTGAGGATGGTGTTACAACATTTTTAGAATGGGTCCAGTCTCAGTGCGCATATATGGACGGGGACAGATTAAGTGTCCCTGCCGGAAGTGCAAAAACGAACGGTTCAAAACACCAGACGAGGTAAATTTTGATTTGTGTATGAAAGGGTTTATGCCAGAGTATTACAATTGGACTTCGCATGGTGAGGAGAGGGTGCAGGAATACTTTGAAGCATTGACAGCGCCCCCTGTGCAGCAGCAGCAAACGCCACCCGTTCAGGAGGAGGGTAGTTCGCATTGGGGTGATGCCGCTCAGATGGATTGGGCGTAGAGGATGGTATTCGATGCCGCCGGGCCGTCATTCTGGTCTTCGTACAACCAGGAGGGACCGATTGATGATGGTACTCGGTATTGTCCATCTGATGTGGGTCCTAGTTCATATTACGATTCGGGGCCCTATGATTATGTGTCTGGCTTGTCAGATCGTTTTTTTTGATGTAGTTCATGCTGCCGACCAACCTTTGTGGAATGGCTGCACCACCTCTCAGTTGGCGTCAATTGCCTCTTTGGTGAATCACACAAACGAGGATTTGTTGAAGTTGCATTATTGGGGGCCAAGAGCAGAAGTCATGACATACCCATCTTACTTCGTCAATGGCTTCAATTTCCACACTGAACGTCACAATGTCGGGAAGTCAACAATGAATTGTGGTGTTTGTGTCAAAAGCTCATCATATACAGACACGAATTCTGACTTCTATGGAATTTTGGAAGAGATAATTCAGCTAGATTACCCACTAATTCCGAACATGCACATTGTACTGTTTAATTGTCGTTGGGTCGATCTGATCAGAGGCATGAAAATACACCCTCGTTATTACGTCGTTGATGTTAACTTCAAAAAGCTCTACCAAAAGAATGAACCATTCATACTGGCACAACAAGCAATACAAATATACTACGCGGATTACCCGAGCATTAAGAAGGACAAAGTCGACTGGAAAGCTGTTTGCAAAATCAAGGCTCGAAGAGTTACTGATGACTCGCGATGAACCGAGGTCGCCTATCAGATGGATGAAGTCGTACCTAATCCAGATGTTGTAATAGATAACCAAACATTTGAACTGCATGACCCAACGGGAATACAATTGGTCGTTGATCATGGAGCAGGGCCATCGCGCTCGCCAGACCGTGAATTCGAAAATGAAGATGAAGATAGCTTTGACGAGGCTGAGTCCGATGAAGAGACTTTTTGAATTTTCCAAAAAATTTCTGTAATTTTTTATCACAGTTATTATTAAAATTGTATTTGATATATGTATTTTAATTATCAGGACCGTTTCTATTTGAGGTACAATATTTCAAATATGACGGTCCAAATTTATACTTACCGTTCCTATTTGAGGTACAATATTTCAAATATGGCGGCTAATTAAAAAAAAATATGGGAAATTTGAATTAGGAACGGTAGGTGAAAACCTACGACCGTTCCAAACTATAGCCCAATATTTCGTTTTGGCGCCCAATGAAAAATTGGTGGGAAATTCAACTATTGGAACGGTACGTTTACACATGACCGTTCCAGATTTTAATAGGAACGGTAACTACGTGAGTGCATTAAAATGACATCGTTCTTTATAGTAGGAACGGTATTGGGAACACTGTTTCTATTAGGTAACCGTTCCTAGTATTATAACTCCAACCAATTTGTCTGATATCTCAACATCCGTCAGCCGGATCGACACCATTTTTTAACACGTACAAGGTTATGGATATGAATTGATGTCCAACGGTCGGATTTCCAATCAGTAACCCGGATTTAAGGATGCATCTGTTTTTGTTACGATGAATACTGACCGGATACAATAACTGGAGATCCGCACACCGGAATATTTTAAAACGACATATAATGTATTCTTTTGTGTGTTATATCATATCTAACGGTTTGATTGGAATTATGACGGTCTGATTATGCCGTGCAGTACAACAATATAGGATGCTAGTTACATCTGTGAAATACTAACAAACATAAATTTACAAATATACTTCATATTGTGAACGTGTGTGTATTTTTTGGAGATTATTATAGATTTTTAAAATCTTTAAACATCCAATTGTATACGTTTATTTAATAAAATAAGTGTTCAGAAAGTGTTTTTCTTAATTTATATTTATTATCTAAGAAGATAAAAAAAACAATTGCAATACATATAGGAACGGTTATATATGAAAATAGGAACGATACCTAAATGCATGTCTAAAAACGACATCGTTTCTTACAATAGGAACGGGGTTGGGAACACTTGTTCTATTAAGTGACTGTTCCTATTAGTGCAATTGTTAATACTAAATATTTGGAATTGCTATAGGAACGGTACGCTGTAATTCAGGAACGATCTTTTCTGGGAACGGTACTACAATTAACGGTCCGTTCCAATTAAGGTCAACATGAGTACAATATATTAAAAGACGTCGTATTAACATCAAAACAACGTCATTTTTGTCGTTTGGACTGGTCGTAGGAACGGTCTTTACCAAATACGACCGTTCCAAAATCTTATATAAAAAAAACCCTTGGCAGATTTTCTCTTATTTTTCTGCCTCTCAATCTCCCCCTCACACTCAATCTCTCTCTCTCAGCCTCCATCCACCATCAACCCGCCGCCGCAGTCGTCACCTCCACCACCCACCTCCACTGGCCACAGTTGTCACCTCCACCAACCACCATCGCCGCACTGATCAACCTCCGCCGCCGCCATCCGCCGTCCTCACCTCCATCATCCATCGCCTCTCTCGGAGTACCGCCTCCACTGTCCACCGTCCGCCATCGCCTCTCTCTCTCTCCCGCCTCCACTGTCCGCTGCCGCCACCTTCGTCGTCCACCCACCAACACCACTGTCCGCCACCACCACTCAAGTAGGAAAATAGCTTTTATTTTTAAGTTTTTTCATATTGTTGCATTTATGAAAATTAATGTTGGGGGTTGGTTGTTTGTAGAAATTATTGTTGCAATTTATGTAATTTCTTGTTGCAGTTTCTTAAATTCTTGAGCATGTTGTAATTTTGGTGAAAATGTATTTTGAAATTATTATTGAAATAAATTGTTGTTTATTGGAATTAGTATTCATTTTTTATAATTTCTGTAATTTTGTGGTAAATTTGTGAATTTTCTGCAATTTTTGTGTAATTTTATGTTACATTCACATTAATATAGGATGAAATTTCTGTAATATATTTTTAATTTTCTGTAATTTTTCTGCCATTTTTTATGGCTAATTTATTGTAATCTTTGGAATTTCTGTAATTGTTGGAACTTATGTAAATGTTAATTTCTGCAATTTTCATTTTTTTTTCATTATCTGAAAATAAAATCTGTAAATTAAGTAATTTTCTTCAACATAAAAACTGTAAATTGTGTAATGTTTAAAATTTTTCTGTAATTTTTCTTTAATTTTCTGGAAAAAAATGTAAGTTGTGTAATTTTTCTAAAAAACCAGAATGTAAATTCTGTAATTTTGAAAAAAAAATTATGTAATTTTTTAATATTTTTTTAAAAATCTGGAAATTTGAATTTTTTTGAAAATCGGGAAATTTGAAATTTATAAAATCACAATTTTTAATTTTTTTAAAAATTTGAAAATTTGAATTTTTTAAAAATCTGGAAATTTGAATTTTTTATAATTCTGGAATTTTGAATTTGTTAAAAATCTGGAATTTTGAATTTTTTTAAAATTCTGGAAATTTAAATATTTTTAAAATTCTGGAAATTTGATTTTTTTTAATAAATATGATATTTAAAAATATGATAATAGAAGGATTTAGTGCAATTTTAGGGTAAAATTATGGTATTTAGAATAAATATATACAGTTTTAGAATTTAGTTTGCATATATATTAGAATAAATTAGAAAGATTTTCATTATTAAAATAAATTGATACTTACATGTAGTTTTTAGATAATGTCTGGTCGGGATTTTCCACCTCAAGGAGGTGGACGTGGCCGTGGCCGCGGTCGCGGCGAACCGGCTATACCGCCGGCCGGTGTTGCCTCCTAGGATGGGGAAGCAGTGTTCCGACCACCACCACCACCACCACTGGCAGAGCAGGCACCCGCACCACCTGCGGCAGATCAGCAGCCCGGACCATCCACCACTGCGCTGGATCAGCAGCCCGGACCATCCACCACTGCACCAGCGGTCGATCCGGCCCGTCCATGGGCTGCCCCACCACCACCACCACCTCCACCGGCCCCACCACTCCCACCACCATCCGTGCGCCAGTACATCACACTCGCCGATGCGAGGTATATTTATATTTTTTAAATTTTTTTTTGTAATTTAAATTAATATTTTCATGTCATACTAATTATTTTATAATTTCAGTCGTGATCGGAAGATCCACGAGCGCATGTACGCGGTCGTGCAAGGACACTATCCCCATCCTTGGGGCAGTTTGCGCAAGGTGCCGCCAGAGCACCAGCATTTTTGGTTTGAGAGTTTGAAGGTAACGACTATTAATTTTTGTTTTTAAATATTTTAACAATCTAAGTTAATATATATTTATATATTTTTTTTAATGCAGATGACGTACTGGTGGGACGCCGACGATGAGTCGATGTTCAAGATCTTCCATGTTTGGGTGGGGAAGTTCCTGAGGAAGAAGTTCGTCCTCGCCAGACAGTCCCTGTAGAAGCCTCCATGGCTGGCGAACAAGGTCTGGCGGCAGCTCCTCCTGTACTGGGATTCCCCGGAGTTCAAGCAGGAGTGCGAGAAGAACAAGGCGAACCGGAACGCCAACCCAGCCGCATCCACTACTGTGTACTGCGGGGGATCTGTCTCCGTCGGTATGCACAAGCGGAAAATGGTAAGATATCTAATGTTATTTCAATTATCTATTACTATTAAATTAAAATTGTAATAAATGTTTCCCGTTTCTTTTTACAGGAGGAGCAGCTCGGCCGACCAGTGAAGCAGATGGAGTTATTCTCCAGATGCTACAAGAAGAAGGCCAACGGCGGCTGGAGCGGGTCGAGGGCAGCGGAGGTGGCAGTAAGTTGTAATTAATAGATTCTACTTTATTTTTTTTAAATATTTTAAACTTTTCTAATTTATTGTAATTATTTTTGCAGGAGATGTTCCACAAGATGATGGAGGATCATCAGTCTCAGGCCCCTGAGGATCCTGCTTCCGAATCAGAGGGCTTGGTGGCGCAGACCGAGTAGCAGATGTGGCTCACTTGCGTCGGGGGCAAGAACAAGGGCCGGGTATTTGGTCTTGGTTCTGAGGCCCTGGGTCTCAGCCAGACCGTTACCTCGCCATCACCACCGCCACCGCCAGCGCCAGCGCCAGCGCCCGCGCCTTCGTCAAACATGGAAGGTCGGTTGGGCCGCCTTGAGGAGATGATGGCCGACCTGATGGGCATGGTGAAGGACATGCAGACCAGTCACTCCGACGCCGGCCCGTCACGGCCTCCTAGAGACCCCACCCGTCTAGACATTGACGAGATGGACGAGGCCGATGGGGACGAGGAGTAAATTATGTATTTTTTTTATTTTTTATAATCATATCAGATAATATTCGTATTTAATATAATTTTTATTTTTAAATTATGCATTTTTTCATATTTAAATATTAATTATATAATCAAAATATTATTATTAATTTAATTTATATTTAAATGATAAAAACTATTAATATAAAATAAATAAATAATTCATTGTTTAGGAACGGTACTTTAGACGGTTAATCAGCGCAATGTACCGTTCCTATATTTGACTTTTTCAAAGACTTACCGTTCCCAAAGCCGATGAAATAACCATTCCAACTATACACGTCAACCGTTCCTAAAGACGGAACCTACTGTGCCTAATTGTATTCCAAAATCAATCCTTTTGTGGTTAGGCTTTCGTTCTAAAGACAATACCAAAAAATTGTATTCAAAAGTTAGAGTGCAAAAACCGTTCCTAACCATCGGGACAAAATATATTCCAGTTACCGGTCCTAATCTCTACGAATAACCGTTCCTATATGTATTCCAGACACCATACTAAATTTTATCTACAACATAAGCGGACTATTCCAAAAAAAAGTTCTAAAGACCGTTCTTAATTGCGCGATTTACTTTCGAAGCTACCGTTCCTAATGTTTATAAAGTGTTCCAAATGCAAAAAAAAAAATAAAATTATACGTACAAAGGTAATTAGGAACGGGTAGAACCAAATGGTGCCAAAGACCGTTCCCAAAAAGGAACGGTAATCTTGGTACCGTTCCTAATAATTGGGATTGCCTCATATTGCCACGGATAGCCTCCCGTTCCTCAACCGTTCCTAATTGCAGTCCAAAAGGTTCAATTAAAGTATTTACCGTCCCAAATAATAAAAAAACCGTTCCTCTTACCGTCCCAATTCCCGCTTTTTTTTGTAGTGTGTTACCGTTCCAAGATGGTTTCAAAGGACATATGTATTTGAATGGACATGTGGCCGTTACAAAAAAAACTTTACAAATCCCGCATTTTTTTTGTAGTGTCATCATAAATGATCATTAATAAAGTTTCTAAAACGAAGAACAAAAAATCCATTCGTGGCACCTTTTATTTCCTCCTAACATAATTAACAATATCTGAAACGAATAAATAAGTAAAGAATATATAAATATTTTTAAATTATATGCTAACAATATAAATGTACAATAAGAACTTGAAATGGTGCGGACATAACATATAATAGCAATAATTCACACAAAAAATATTTTTAATAGTTGGATTTGTACCCATTAATTACCATCGATACTTTAAAATAATCGAAAAACTTTTTAATAAATAAATCCTTTTATCATGTTAAATTTCCAACCCGAAGTAATTACTTTTCACTTGATATTATCTATACTATTATATTAATGGAGAGCACATCTTTGGTGTCTTTTTCAAATTTGATCTGTCAATTTATGTTCAATTAGTTATTTATTTAATATATTAATATTTTATTATTAGTTTTCTCTTTTATCAACCTATTGTTCTTTCACTTCTCAACTTCCCATTTTCTCTCTTATCAACTCCCACATCCCTTTTTCTTCTTTCATTTTCTTTCATGAATTTCTTATTTCTTTATATTTGTAATATTTTAGAATCTAATTAATTTATTTTTTTAAAAATAAATATTTTGTAAAAATTTAAATTAATTGTGCAGACACATTTGAGTGTGTCATATTTACTAGTACTTATTAATTGTTTATAATTTTATTTTCTCTTCAATTTTATTTGCTTTTCACGGGCCAAAATAAAATTAAATAAATTACTCTTTACTCATAAATTTTAATCTCTATACCTCTCTCACAAATTTTGACTTTTGGCACACCATCAAACATATTAAACATAAACTATGATGTTACAAACATATTAATACAAAACTCAATATTGAATTATTACTAAGTTTATTTACTGAACATTTAAAATAACTATAGCATATTATCATACTTTAGACATTGATAAAATTCTTTTATAAGTTTCGAGTACTATGTAAATTTTCTTATTTAATTAATATGTTTTAGTAAAATAAATATTATTAATATTTAAATACATTATGTAAATAATACTATCATATATGTCCTATGATGTAAACAAATTTCTTTTAGAAAAAGTAAAATTTGTAATAAATTACCCCTTTTGTAATCAAGTTTTTGAAAGGAAAAGGAAAAAAGAAATAGTATCATTTTTTTATTTCTTTCATAAAAAATAAATTTAATAGTATTTGAAACTAATAAAAAATAAAGATATTTATATTTTTAAATTATATGCTAAGAATACATATGCAATAAGAAATTCTAAATGCTACAAATATAAGATATAATAGCAATAACATACATAATAAAAAAATTATTGTAGTTGGGTATGTGCCCATTAATTATCATAGATACTGTAAAATAATAAAAAATTACTTTTTAATGAAAAATTTCTTCTGTTAGATTTCCTATCTTGAACTTCTAAATTAAAATAAGTAGACAGTATAAATTATATTTGTATATATATAGTTTATGAAAATAAAATAATGGATATCTAAGAATGAAAATTAATATGAAACTATATTGTAAACATCACCAAATACTAAGATGAATGAAAAATTTGGTGGAGAAAATATCACAAGAATTTGTAGTCTATACATATCAATTTTAAATAAATAATCATGAAATCTAAAGAACAAAACACAAAAGAAGTAAAAATATTTCATTGTAGATTCCCATAAAAAAGTAAAAAAAATATTTAAAAGATGAAAGAAAGAAATTTAACTAAGACATAAAAAGAAAAATACTTAACCAATGTGAAACTAGACATCAGAAAAGCAAAGAATAATAATAATAAAAAAAGAAGAATCTTTTGGTTATGCTTTAGGAAAACATGCTCACAATGGTCTATGAGGTTGTCGGGCAAACAACATTTTTCATCCAATAACTTAAAGTCTTCTCACTTTTGATCCCATTGATTTCGGGATTCTCACTTTTGGTCCCATGCCACTTTACCGTTAATTTTTTTAATGGAAAACAGCACGTGCATAGCACGTGGCCATTAGGGCCTTTACACTTTTGGTCCCATATGTTATGAAATTTTTACTTTTGGTCCCATATGTTATGAAATTTTCACTTTTGGTCCCATAACTTTCAAAAAGTAACACTTTTGGTCCCATGCACTTAACGACCACATGACACTTTCCGTTAAATATCTAATGGAAAGTGTCATGGGATCGAAAGTGCCGCTTTTTGAAAGTCACAGGACCAAAAGTGAGAATCCCGTATCCAATGGGACCAAAAGTGGAAAGGCCCTAAGTTATGGGATGAAAAATGTTATTTCCCCTAAGGTTGCCACTTACTTTAATGTAAAATATCCTATCATGTTATACATTGAGATGCCTTGTTATTTTCGAAAAACAATTATAAAAAGTTTATTGAAATTGAAAATTTTTATACATTTACGAATTATGATCATCATTTTGTATTCTAATAAATTCAAACCAATGAATTATTTAATGTTAAAATTTTGACAAAGCAACATTCATAAATTATTTAACTAAGGGAAAAAGATATTCGAATTCATATGAGAATTTTGTAACATAAATTTTAAATAGATCAGTGACATATGGTGTTTCAAATATGAAAAATAATGGAAGATTGAAAATCAAATTCAGTCAAAAAAGCTAGGAAAAGAAAAGATTAATTTGAATGAAATTTAAAACTTATTGTATTAAAATTAATGAAATAGTAAAATTGTCAAAAAAAATATATTAATGAAATATCTAAGAGTAAAAAAAAAAATAATTTTACATGATTGAATTTAAAAATTACTACATGAGATATACCGAGAGATTGATATAATTAAGTTTATCCGAAAAAGTAAATAATTAAAATAAAAATAGATGATTAGGGATAAGTTAAAATATATATTTTTATGATAAAAAGGTAATCATAATTTTGAAGGTAGAATCTAGTATAAATAAACACTAATCATGAAAAAAGAATTTTTTTAGATAACTACAAATTTAATTTTTAATTTAAAGTGGATGAAATTTCTAACCAAAGAATTTATTTTATTGACAATTAAAATATTCAAAGTTATAAAAAATTAGTAAATTTTGATAGAGCAACATTCACAAATTATTTAATTGAGGGGAAAAATATTCGAATTCATATGGGAGAAGAAGACGGAATATATTTTGTGGCATAAATTTTAAATAGAGCAGTGGCATTTGATTTTCCAAACATGAAGAACAATGGAAGATTGAAAGTCAAATCTAATCAGAAAAGTTAAGGAAAAAAAAAGCATTAATTGGAATGAAATTTTAAAACTTGTTTTATTAGTATTAATGAAATAGTAAAAATTGTCAAAAAATAAAATATTAATGAAATATCTAATAGTAAAAAAAAATAATTGTACCTAATTAAATTTTAATTACGACATGGGATATATCAAAAGATTGGTATAATTAAATATAGCCGGAAAATTATATGATTAAAATGAAGATGATTAGCGATAAGATAAATATATATTTTTTATGATAAAAAATTAATTATAGTGTTCAAGGTAGTATATGGTTAAAATGAAAATAGATGATTAGTACTAAGAGAAATATATATTTTTTATGATAAAAAAATTAATCATAATTTTGAAGGTATAATCTAGTATAGATAAACAATAATCTTGAAAATAGAATTTCTTTAGATAAATATGAATTGAATTTTTAATTTAAAATGGATAAGATTTCTAACCAATGAGATTTTTTCTTAATAATTAAAAACTTTAAAATTATCAAAAATCAGTATTTGGTCAATACTAATTTAATTGTGATCAATCATGGTTTTGCTATATATAGATGCATAAGCTTCACCATTAATCACATGGCTTCGTACACACATAGCAACGACGTATTCCTTCACAATCACCGTCTGTGAAAACTTCACCTGTACAAACAAGCCTGCAGTTGGGATCAAGCATGCACAGACCCTTATAGATATTGATACTTGATGTTTCTCAAGTCCTGGCTGTCCCTCCACTACAAAATCACAAGCAAAACTTGAATGAGAAAGGAGACAGTACGATAAAAATCACAAGCATACCATTAACTTCATATATAGCGGAAATTGAAAATTTAGTCCTGTATGTATAGGGTTGACGGTTTTAGTCCCGTACGATTCAATTTTTTATATTTTGATCGTATAAATTGGCGGTTTTCGCATTTTTGTTCTATTCCGGAAAAATGGCTGGAGAAAGTCATCATGTGCAAGGCACATGACCAGATTTTCAAAAAAATTTCGGTTATTTTGATGATTTGAATTTCTTGTCCCCATTTAAACAATGGACGAATATTTTTTAAAATGTGATCATATACCTTGTACATGACTTTTTCCAGTCATTTTTATTGAAATAAGATAAAAAAATGCAAAAATTGCGAATTTACAGAATCAAAATATGAAAATAGAATCGTATGGGACTAAAAACGCCAACCCTATACGTACAGGACCAAGTTTACAATTTCCCCTCGTATATAATCAAATCTTGAATCGGGAAAAAGAGAAGAAGGGTAGATATTTAGCTTTCATAGTTATATGTCCAACCTTTTCTTTGCACTACTCTCCGGTGAACAGCCTTATTTATATAATAACTCAACATGCAAATCGTTTTGGGCCAAAAGTACCCCCTTTATACAAGATATATATATATATATATATGTTCTTTTCGGACAAAAAGCTTTTTTATCCCGTAAAATTAGGGCATTATTTATTTTGGTATCACATTTTAGGTAGATAACTATTTTAGTCCTATAAAACACGTTTTTCAATTTTTTTTGGTCCCAAAATGTCACGTGCCTTGCACATGGACATGACATTTTGGGACCAAAAAAAAACTGAAAAATGTGACATTTTGGGACCATAAAAACTGAAAAACGTGTTTTATGAGACTAAAACAACCACTACTTAAGTTGTGGTACCAAAACAAATAATGCTCTAATTTTGCGGGACCAAAAAAACATTTTGCCCAGCTCTGTTTTGTAGAATTTCGGTATGAATTTGGCTCTCTTAACTCAATAATTGACTTGATCTTCAGATAAGTTGGGCAAAGTAACTCCGGGTTTCACTTATGGTCATGTTGTTTATACAGCGGATCATGTGCAAACTCTTGACTCCGTTGCCTCGATTCTGTCCAAATTCGGATAATTTCTCAAGCCAAAATTTCTGAAAGTCATGACACAAAATTTCACCAAATCATTACTCAAGAAACATTGCACATGAGAGCATCTCCAGAAGTTGTTATACATAACTACTACTTGCTATTTTTTTTACCATAGCGAATGATGGATGTGATGAAACACCCAACAGCGTTCATTCCTATTTCCTACTCAACTGGTAAACATAAATGAGTAGTTTAAAATTCATAAACCTTTCAATTTTCCATTAATTCTTCAAATAAAATAAAAAAAATTAAAGCGAGGGGACATCGCAAAATTAAAGCCATTAAATCAACTATATTAAACAAATTAAATTTCAGGCAGGAGTAATTAATTGTTCTAAACGTGACTACATAGTTGATGGTTGATGCAAAAATAAGTTTACTCACGCTTGAATAAATTAGTTATGATTGATACGATTTAACGACCTATCTCGCCATGATTTTTTTCATTAACCAGAAACGATCTTCGATTAATTCTCTTATTGAAAAACAATCAAAACAATGTTCAGATTTAACTTTGTATAATCAACTTTAAAAATGGGAAAATTACAATTTCTGACCAGTTTTTCAGGGTGGTGGCAATTTTGATTCCAAGACCATTCCAAAATAGCAATTAAGAATTGTAATTTTCTTAATGTTTCAATTTCATCTCAATTTGACCTAATTTGGCCGGAATTCATCACGTGCACCGCAACTGACCGATATAAATTAGGGTTCTCATCTATCCGTTCAACTTTGCAGACGTGGATCTTTTTTAAAAAATCTTGATGTGGCAACGATGAAGTGGTAAATAAAATCATGTCACTCTTGCTACCTTAGCAATCCCTGCCAAATAAGTCATCTTTTGAAGGGAAAATTAGCAGCACGTGATAAAGATGTGTTGTCTTCTACCCTAAAGGAAAAAAAATATATATATAAAAATGAAGAGGAACAACTGTTGCATGAAATCCCTAGAGTGCAAAAGAGGGCGTATTTGCAGCAAGGTTTAGGAGATTGTGCATACAATCTGGAAAGGTGAAACCCTTTAAGAGTTCAAGTAGTGTTTTGTGAGGATGCTGATGATTCGTGCTGATAGACATTTGAAGATGTCCCCATCAGCATACTGTAAGTGCTTTCTCACAAGGTTTATGTTCTATTTTTGGGGTAAAAACTTCTTTATCCATTTATTTGTCTACTTGTCTCTATTTTTTCAAAGATGATGTGGTTTTCGAATAATGTATTCATTCATGGTTCCCCATGCATAAAAGAATATGACTTTTATTGTGTTACAGTTTTCTATAAATGTATTTTACCCACCATGTGGGGTAATATAATATACTTTGATATGTTGCTATTTGTTTTTGGTTGTGTTGGTATTTGTTTGTTGCTAATTTTTTATTTTTTATTTTTTTTGCTTCTATTTCTCCTACGTATCAATCTTGACACTCAAAGCTTAATATATAGTAGCAGTCTTCTATGGTGGTGAACTTAGGAATTTGCCAGTAGCTATATGTATTAGTGGCAGTGTTAAAAAAGTTGATTATGTTGATGCCACTCATATATAAGAACAAGCACAATCTGGACTTGTTTGCTGAAAAACTAGGAATATCTGCGGAAGGAATAAGATATTACATAATAAAAAAAATGGGGGGGGGGGGGGGGGGATGTAAGTTTGTTGTCTAATTTAATTAATTGTTTTCTAATTAAACATTAATCGGAAAACGCCCTTCACCATGGGTGGCCGTCCAACAACAGTCCATGATACTAGAGACTAGATGAATGTTGGCGTGGACATTTAGGCTCCCAAGTTCCATATGAGTACGGTCCGTCCATCATCCATCCCCCTATCTAAGTCTAGGGCATAGTTTTGGTGGTTGGTTGCCATCCTGAATTAGACAACTATGCTCAATAACTCAAGACACGTTTGTTCTATTGATCAATATAGGAAATCATTCTCTACTCGATCAATCGCTGTGGCCACAGGCTCAAAGAGCTTAAACCGTCTCAGAGTGCATAGGAGACTCGACTGTCATATACTGACAGGTGACGGATCCTATCTTGGAACCCAGCGTCCTTAATACATATTTCGACTGCACTGGATAAGTCTTATGATGAACGTATCTCAGAACGGACATCTTTTGCCAGATCCTAGATACAACCATCATATGCATGCGACTATCATGATTCCTCAAGTCTGAGGACTAATCTCGTACTATTGGAGTCGGGAATTCTAGTCATACCGACTAACCTTCCAAGGCTTTTATATGACGATTCCCGCCAGTCATTTCAGTCAGCTGACACCCTTGTCAACTAACCCACTAATATTGCATAGACGTCCAACGTCTGTCACCGATGAAACACGACACTGATCAAATGAATGCAATCCTTAATGCAAGTTTCTATAGGACCCTCGATGCCCCGTCTCGAGATCCTCGACTTGGAATGTTTCAGACTCAACCCTTAGAAGTTGGTTTCATAGTTGCCATCCAATGCGCAACCCAATTACATGGATTGTACATTTGGTCTGGGGGCTTTGTTGTGATGTTACTAGAATAAACATAAATAATAAGCATAACAAATAGAATAGCCAAAACATGAATACTCACTTTATTCATATATAATATTACAATTATATTGATATTGTCAGAAATAGATTACATCAAGGCCAAACTATTTGGCTTTTGGTCACCTATTCGAACACATTTATTATTCCACATTGCTTTGTTAAAGGACTCCCAACTAGTTTATATTAGCTCACACTTTTACATTTGGATTTCTAAGTGTAGGTAGCTAGGTTTTAGGAGAAAATCTAATTCACGCCCCCGTCCACCTGTCCTGTCCAGGCTAGGCTGGGCCACGCGGTTTTAAATATCTTTTGAAGAAAATTCCTACAGTATCCAAACTCTTTTTTCCTTTTTTATCCAAGTCTTTGTTGTTGAGAAAAACCCTCCCTAACTAGCCATTTTTTTTTATATGATTTTATGTTGAGATATCTTGAATTCAACCTTAACAGCCGAAGCCTGCCCTTCTATAAATAGGCCTCGAATATTCCAATTTACACACAGAATCTGAAACTAATCCTCTACTCTCTTTCTCTCGCTGCTTTTCACTTGCAATTTCTTAGTGTATTTTTCTATTATTCCAACTCTCTATCATGAGTGCATGTGTTAGAGAGTGTTGTATTAACCTTGGGGAGCAAACGGTTCTGACAATTGCACCACGATTGTACCGACTTTTTGCTTTCAGGGGAGTGGTTTTTCCACGAACAACGATTCATGTTCAATTTAGCTCACAATCTGGACGCAACAAAAAGTATACACTACTAAAAATTCTATAATGGTAGTCCCTACCTCGAAAACCCTCCCTCGCTTATCTAAGTTGGAGCTACTCTATGGAACTAACTTTCAGCGTTGGTCGCAAAAATTACTCATATTCTTTTAAGAACTAGAGGTGGACTACGTACTATTCAAAAATTCACTAGAAAGTCCATCAAAGAAGTTAGTCGACCCTATAGCTATGGTAACCACTTCTCTGACAGTTCCAAGAAGGTTGATGAAGCCATAGTAAAGTACGACAAAGTAAACAAAACAGTAAGGGGTCATGTATTGAATCACATGACCAACACCCTGTTCGACTTATTATTCAACCAAAAGAGTATAGAGGCCATTTGGAAAGCGCTGGAATCAAGGTATGGAGGAGATGATGCAGGAATGACGAAATATGTTGTCAAAAAATGGCTCCAGTTTCAGATGATTGACCTACACGCCAATAATGGACCAACTCCATGAGTATGAAAACCTTGTGGCATCGTCCTTCATGAATTTCCATCTACTTGGAATGACTACAGATTCCACCTGAAGCATAAGAAGAGGGACCTAACTCTTCAGGAGTTAATTAGCCACATGAGAACGAAGGTAGCAAACCATATGAAAGATAAGGAAATCTCTAACTCTTCCCTCTCTATTAAACCTAACTTAGTTCAACCTTATGGATCTTCTAAGAACATATTTCAACATAAGGGGAAGAAATTCGAAAAAAAGGCAGATAATAGAAGTCCTTTAAAGGAAATGATGGGAAGATTCAAAAGAACATGTAATTGTGCTACTACTATAGAAAGTCAGGCCATAAGGCATACTAATAATTCGAAACGAACAGACTAATAGAAAACAAATCAGAAGTCAGCGTCTCAAACCACCCTACAACCCAATCTTACTGAAAATAAAGAGATCATTGTTGCAGTTGTCTTGGAAGCAAACCTGATGGAGACTAAAACGGATTGCATTTTGGACATCGATGCCTCGAAGCATTTCTATTCCAACAAAGAACTGTTCCAAGAATTCCATGAGGTATCCACTGGTGAATGCGTCTTCATGGGAAACTCTAGTACCGTTGCGATTTTGGGTAAAGGAAAGATTTTTCTCAAACTTACTTTTGACAAAATTTTAGCTTTGCATGATATATTGTATATGCCCTCATTTTGTAGGAATTCGATTTCTTGTAGTCCTCTAATAAAGTTGGACTAAAATAGTATTAGAAGCTGACAAGGTGATAATACCAAGATATGGTGATTTTGTAGGGAAACGATGCCTGTTAGATGGACTATTTGTCCTAAGCACCATTTCTACCATGGCAAATAGTAACAGATTCAACCATATAAGCAAAACTTGAAGAACTTTCTGAATCTTCTAAGGACATTTCAATGTAAGGGGAAGAAATTCCATAAAAGCGGACAATAGATGTCCTTTAAAGGAAATGATGGGAAGATACGAAAGAACAAGCAATTATGCTACTGCTGTAGAAAGCCAAGTCATAAGGCGTAGCAATGCTTCCAAAGGAAAGACCAACAGAAAACAAATCATAAATCAACGTCTCAAACCACCTCACAATTTAATCTTGCTAAAAACAAAAAGATATATCATTGCTTGAGTTGTCGTGGAGACAAACTTAGTGTACAATAAAATGGACTGCATGTTGGACACCGACGCACTGAAACATTTCTATTCCAGTAAAGAATTGTTCCAAGAATTCCACGAGGTATCCGACCGTGAATACATCTTCATGGGCAACTCTAGTACCGCCGGAGTTTTTGGGTGAAGGAATTTTATTTCTCAAACTTAGTTTTGGCAAAACTTTGGCTTTGCATGATATATTGTATGTTTCCTCACTTCATAGGAATTTGATTTCTGGTAGTCTTTCTAATAAAGTTGGACTAGAATTAGTATTAGAAGCTGACAAAGTTATATTAATCATAAATGGCGATTTTGTAGGAAAATGATACATGTCAGATGGACTATTTGTCCTACGCACCATTTTACCATGCAAAATACTAACAGATCCAACCATATAAGCAAAATTTGAAAAACATTATGAATCTTCTAAGGACATATTTCAACCAAACGGGAAGAAATTCAAAAAAGGTGGACAACATATGTCCATTAAAGCAAATGACGGGAAGATCCAAAAGAACAAGCAATTATGCTACTACTGTAAAAAAGCCAGATCATAAAGCGTACCAATGCTTCCAAAGGAAAGACCAACATAAAATAAATCATAAATCAGCATCTCAAACCAACTCACAACTCAATCTTGCTGAAAACAAAAAGATATATCATTGCTCCGTCTTTCTTGGAGACAAACTTAGTTGAGAAAAAAACGGACTGCATTTTGGAAACCGACGCCTCGAAGCATTTGGGGTCCAACAAAGAACTGTTCCAAGAAATCCATGAGATATTCGACGGTGAATGCGTCTTCATGGGCAACTTAGATACCACTGGAGTTTTGGGTAAAGGCAGATTTTTCTCAAACTTACATTTGGCAAAACTTTAGCTTTGGCATGATATATTGTATGTGCCCTCATGTAGTAGGAATTTGATTTCTTGTAGTCTTCTAAAAAAGTTGGACTAAAATTAATATTAGAAGCTGACAAGGTGATAATAGCCAGAAATGGTGATTTCTTAGGGAAAGGATACCTTTCAGATGGACTATTTATCCTAAGCACCATTTCTACCTTGGCAAATGTTAACAGATTCAACCATATAAGCAAAACTTGAACAACTTTCTGAATCTTCTAGGACAGATTTCAACCTAAGGGGAAGAAATTCAAAAAAAGGCGGACAACATAAGTCGTTTAAAGGAAATGATGGGAAGATCCATAAGAACAAGTATTTGTGCAACTTCTGTATAAAGTCAGGCCATAAAGCATACTAATGACTAGAAAGGAAAGACTAATAGAAAACAAAATCAGAAGTCAGTGTCTCAAACCACCCATAACTAAATCTTGCTGAGACAAAGAGATCACTGCTGCAGTTGTCTTAGAAGCAAACCTGATGGAGAACAAACCAGACTGCATTTTGGACACTAACGCCTCGAAGCATTTCTGATCCAACAAAGAACTATTCCGAGAATTCCATGAGGTATCCGGCGATGAATGCGTCTTCATGGGCAACTTTGGTACAGTTGGAGTTTTTGATAAAGGAAAGATTTTTCTCACACTTACTTTTGGCAAAACTTTAGCTTTGCATGATATATTGTATGTACCATCACTTCACAAAAATTTGATTTTTGGTATTCTTCTTCTAAAGCTGGACTAAAATTAGTATTAGAAACTGACAAGCTGATAATAACCAGAAATGGTGATTTTGTAGGGAAAGGATACCTGTCAGATGGACTATTTGTCCTAAGCATTATTTCTACCATGGCAAATATTAACAGATTCAACCATATAAGCAAAACTTGAAGGACTTTCTCAATCTTCTAAGGACATATTTTATTCTAAAGGGGAGAAATTCCAAAAAACCGGACAACAAATGTCCTTTAAAGGAAATGATGGAAAGCTCCAAAAGAACAAGCAATTATGCTATTGCTGTAGAAAGCCAGGTCATAAGGCTTACCAATGCTTCCAAAGGAAAGACCAACAGAAAATAAATCGTAAATCGACGTCTGAAACCACCTCACTACTCAATCTTGTTGAAAACGAAAAGATATATTATTGCTCCTATGGTCGTGGAGACAAACCTAGTGGACAACAAAACAGACTGCATTTTGGACACCAACGCCCTGAAGCATTTCTATTCAAACAAAGAGCACTTCCAAAAATTCCACGAGGTATCCAATGCGTCTTCATGGGAAACTCTGGTACCGCCGGAGTTTTGTGTAAAGGAAATTTTTTCCTCAAACCTAGCTTTGGCAAAACATTAGCTTTTCATGATATATTATATGTGCCCTCACTCCGTAGGAATTTGATTTCTGGTAGTCTTTCTAATAATATTGGAGTAGAATTAATAGTAGAAGCTGACAAGGTGATAATAACCATAAATGGTGATTTTGTAGGGAAATTATATCTGTCAGATGGACTATTTGTCCTAAGCGCCATTTCACCATGCAAAATATTAACAGATTCAACCATATAAGGAAAACTTGAAAAACATTCTGAATCTTCTAAGTATATATTTCAATCAGTTGGGAAGAGATTCCAAAAAGGTGGACAATAGATGTCCATTATAGCAAATGATGGAAAGATTCAAAAGAACAAGCAATTGTGCTACTTCTGTAGAAAGCCAGGTCATAAGGCGTACTGACGCTTCCAAAGGAAAGACCAACAAAAGATAAATCATAAATCGGCATCTAAAACCAACTCACAACTCAATCTTGCTGAAAATAAAAAGATATATCATTGCTCTGATTTTTGTGGAGACAAATTTTGTGTAGAAAAAAACAGACTGCATTTTGGACATCGACGCCTCGAAGAATTTTGGGTCCCACAAAGAACTGTTCCAAGAATTCCACAAGGTATCCGACAAGAAATGCGTCTTCATGGGCAACTCAGGTACGACCGGAGTTTTGGGTAAAGGCAGATTTTTCTCAAACTTACTTTTGGCAAAAGTTTTGCCTTGGCATGATATAATGTATGTGCCCTCACTTATTAGGAATTTGATTTCTTGTAGTCTTCTGATAAAGTTGGACTAAAACTAGTAACAGAAGCTGACAAGGTGACAATAACCAGAAATGGTGATTTCTTAGGGAATGATACCTTTCAGATGGACTATTTGTCCTAAGCACCATCTCTACCTTGGAAAATATTAACAGATTCAACCATATAAGAAAAACTTAAAGAACTTTTCTGCATCATCTAAGGACAAATTTCAACCTAAGCGGAAGAAATTAAAAAAAAAACGGAAAACAGAAAGTCCTTTAATGGAAATGATGGGAATATCAAGAAGAACAAGTAATTGTGCAATTGCTGTAAAAAGTCAGGCCATAAGGCATGCTAATGCTTCGAACGGAAAGACTAATAGAAAACAAATAAGAAGTCAGTGTCTCAAACCACCCCACAACTCAATTTGGCTAAAAACAAAGAGATCATTGTTGCAGTAAACCTTATGGAGAGCAAAACGGATTGCATTTTGGACACCAACACCTCGAAGCATTTATGTTCCAACAAAGAACTATTCCAAGAATTCCATGAGGTATCTGACGGTGAATGCGTCTTCATGGGCAACTCTAATACAACCGGAGTTTTTGGTAGAGGAAAGATTTTTCTCAAACTTACTTTTGGCAAAACTTTAGCTTTGCACGATATATTGTATGTGCCCTCGCTTCATAGGAATTTGATTTATGGTATTCTTCTAATAAAGTTGGACTAAATTTAGTACTAGAAGCTGAGAAGGTGATAAAAACCAGAAATGGTTATTGTGTAGGGAAAGGATACATGTCAGATAGACTATTTGTCTTAAGCACTATTTCTGCCAAGGCAAATATTAACATATTAAACCATATAAGAAAAACTTGAAGAACTTTCTAAATCTTCTAAAGACAGTTTTTAATCTAAGGGGAAGAAATTCCAAAAAAGCCGACAACAAATTCCTTTAAAGGAAATGATGGGAAGATCCAAAAGAACAAGTAATTATGCTACTGTTGTAGAAAGCCAGGTCGTAAGGCATAGCATTGCTTCCAAAGGAAAGACCAACAGAAAACAAATCATAAATTGGCGTCCCAAACCACCTCACAACTCAATCTTACTGAAAATAAAAAGATATATCATTGCTCCAGTTGTCGTGGAGACAAACTTAGTGGACAACAAAACGGACTGCATTTTGGACACTAATGCCCTGAAGCATTTCTGTTCCAACAAAAATCTGTTCCAACAAAAAACTGTTCCAAGAATTCCATGAGGTATCCGATGCGTCTTCATGGGCAACTCTGGTAACGCCGGAGTTTTGTGTAAAGAAAAAGAATTTCTCAAATTTACTTTTGGCAACACATTAGCTTTATATGATATATTATATATGCCCTCACTTCGTAGGAATTTGATTTCTGGTAGTCTTCTAATAAATTTGGACTAAAATTAGTACTAGAAGCTGACAAGGTGATAATAACTAGAAACAATGATTTTTTTTATGGAAAGGATACCTGTCAGATGGACTATTTGTCCTAAGCACCATTTCACCATGAAAAATATTAACAGATTCAACCATATAAGTAAAACTTGAAGAACATTTTGAATCGTCTAAGGACCTATTTCAACCAAAGGGGAAGAAATTCCAAAAAGGCGGACAACAAATGTCCATTAAAGCAAATGATGGGAAGATCCAATTGAACAAGCAATTATGCTATTTGTTGCAGAAAGCCAGGTCATAAGGCGTACCAATGATTCCAAAGGAAAGATCAACAGAAAATAAATCGTAAATCGACATCTCAAACCAACTCACAACTCAATCTTGCAGAAAAAAAAGATATATCAGTGCTCTGATTTTCGTGAAGACAAACTTAGTGGAGAAAAAAACAAATTGCATTTTGGACACCGACACCTCGAAGCATTTTGGGTCCAATAAAGAACTTTTTCGAGAATTTCACGAGGTATCCAATGGTGAATACTTCTTCATGGGCAATTCAGGTACCACCAGAGTTCTGTGTAATGGCATATTTTTCTCAAATGTACTTTTGGCAAAACATTAGTTTGGCATGATATATTTTATGTGCCCTCACTTAGTAGGAATTTGATTTCTTGTCGTCTTCTAATAAAGTGGGACTAAAGTTTGTATTAGAAGCTAGTTAGGTGATAATAACCAAAAATGGTGAAATTTTAGGGAAAGGATACCTTTCAGATGAACTATTTGTCCTGAGCACCATTTCTACCATGGCAAATATTAACATATTCAACCATATAAGCAAAACTTGAAATGAAGGACAAGCGGATCCGCCCGGGAGCACGAGCGGAAGCGAGAAAGCGAGAAAGGGTGCGTAAATTTAAATCTAATTTAAATAAACGAATCCCAAGGGGTGTACCCTTGGGTGCTCAATCGGGCGTTCGATGTAGGATGTGTAAATATTAGAAACATATATTTAAACACATAGGGTACAGATGTATATTAAATCAATCAAAGCGTAGTAAAACCGTTACCTTTGATTGTTTAGCGTATGCTCCCGGCTACTAGCGCTGTTCCTTCTCCGGAATGCTCACGAAATCCAAACGTATGGATTCTCCAAAGGTGATCCACACCACACCGAAAGAAACACACGTTCTTCTTGCTAGAAAAGAACGGGTTTAAGAAGGAATCGGTTTAAGAGAAGAACACTATGAATTAGTGCTCTCTTAAACTTACTTTGTTCTTCTTCTTGATTCAAAATCAAGTGAAGAACACAAGTGTGAGAGAGGGAGAGAGGGAGAGAGGCCGAGAGTTGAGGGAGAGGAGAGGGATTTTTGTCTTCTCTTTTTCTTAGAAAAAGATGAATAATGAATCACTTATGCTTGGTGTTGTATATTCTAATATATATACATAATTAATGTGATTATTGGAATGTATCTAGGTTCATCCAAGGATGTCTAGATTCATTCCAATCATTCACCATCAATTCTTCAATCAAGCCTACCAAAATTTATGGTATGATCAAATCATACCAAAAGGGAAGAGCTTGATTGGAGTTGATTTGTCTCTTTCCAAAAGAGACAAGTCAACATACCACCTAGCATGAAACATGGCTGATTTTGCTTCCTCCAAGGGAGCATGTCCGCTATGTTTAAATAAGGGAAGAAGTCCAACTTCTTCCTATTCGAAAATAGAAATTATTTCTCCTCTCGAGTAAATTTAACGGACCGGGTTTTATCGTAATCCAATTATGACGAACCCAACATTAAATCTAATTTAATGTTCATTTAAATTATTCTCGTTGATCTTTTTAATCCAATTAAAAGATCCAACGTCTCAACATCTCAACTTTCCATATTTAATCGAAAATCCAATTTACCGATTAAATGAAAGCCCGATACAATATCAGCCCGTCCATTCAATGGATTTTCCCTTAAGTAATCCAATTACTTATTTATCCTTCGAGATTGACTCCAAGTCGATCTCTCAACCTACTCGGTGATTTGTGTGTGACCCTTTAGGTTCACCCTCAGCTAGACTTGCGCCCCTGTCCCACAAGGGCCCGTTACCATGGGTGGCCGTCTAGCAACGGTCCATGGCACTAGAGACTAGGTGAATTGGCGTGAACATTTAGGCGCCGATTCCGTACGGGTACGATCCTTCCGTCTACCGTCTCCCGGCCTTAGTCTAGGGTATGGAATTGAGCGTCGGTTCCCATCCTTGACTAGGCATCTATGCTTAATACTCGAGACCACGTATGTTTCATTGCGTCGACACAGGAAACCATTTCCTGCTCGACCAACCACTGAAGCCACAGCTTTGAAACAACATGAACGTGTCTCCGAGTGCATAGGAGATACCTCTGCCACATACTGACAGGGGACAGATCCTCTTCTTGGAATCCACCGTCCTCGCTACACATTCCGACTGCACTGGAGAAGGCTTATGATAATCATCTTACAGAATGATTACCTCTTGCCAGATCCAAGATACAACCGTCATGTGCACGCGACTGCCATGATACCTCAAGTCTGAGGATTACTCACGTACTATCGGAACTGGGAAAAACCAATCATACCGACCAAGCCTCCAAGGCTTCCATATGATGATCCCCACGAGTCAGTCCAGTCGGCTCGACCCCAGTGAACCAACCCATCAAGATCGTGTAGGCATTCCACGCCTGTCGTCGATGAAACACGACACTTATCTAATGAACACGAATCTTGACGCAAGTCTCAATAGGACTCTCGATGCCCTGTCCCGAGGTCCTCGACTTGGAGCGTTTCAGACCCAACTCTTAATCAGTTGGTTTCATGACCACCATCCAATGGGTGGCCCAATTGCACGAGTTGTTATCCATGGTCTGTGGGCTTTGTTGCGATGTAAGTTAAACACCGTTTTAACAAATGTGAAATGAGCGCAACAAAGTAAGCACCAGAAGTGACAAATACTCATTTTATTCATCACATAATAATATTACATTTACATCAAGTTGTCAGATAGGTTGCAAATCGCCAAACTTATTGGCTTTCTGGTCACCTATTCTAACATGAAAAACTTTCTGAATCTTCTAAGGACAGATTTCAACCTAAGGGGAAGAAATTCCAAAAAAGTGGACAATAGATGTCCTTTCAAGGAAATGATGGGAAGATCCAAAAGCACAAGCAATTATGCTATTGCTGTTGAAATCCAGGTCATAAGGTGTACCAATGCTTCCAAAGGAAAGACCAACGGAAAACAAATCATAAATCAGCGTCTCAAACCCCCTCACAACTCAATTTTGCTGAAAACAGAAAGATATATCAATGCTCCAGTTGTCATGGAACAAACTTAATAGAGAACAAAACGTACAACATTTTGGACACCGGCTGCCCGAAGCATTTATGTTACAACAAAGAATTGTTATGAGAATTCCACGAGGTAGCTGATGGTGAATGCGTCTTCATAGGCAACTCTGATACTGCCGGAGATTTGAGTAAAGGAAAGATTTTCTCAAACTTACTCTGGCAAAACTTTAGCTTTGCATGATATATTGCATGTGCCCTCACTTTTTAGGAATTTGATTTCTGGAAGTATTCTTAATAAAGTTGTACTAAAATTAGTATTAGAAGCTGACAAGGTGATAATAACCAAAAATGGTGATTTCTTAGGGAAAAGATACCTGTGAGATGACCTATTTCTCCAAATCAGCATTTCTACCAATTCTAATAAAAGTTCTTCAAGTTTTGCTTATATGGTTGAATATGTTAATATTTGTCATGGCAGGCTAAGACATGTTAACTATTCTTCAACCAAAAGACTGAAAATTATGAACCTTATCAACACTTTTGATGCGAGTGAATGTTGTAAATGTTTAGTTTGTGTAGAAGCTTAATATTTCATAAAAGTTCTTGCAAACCTATTACAACCAGAATTACTGAATTACTTGAACTAATTGAATCTGACTTGGCTGATTTAAAAAATACACTTAGCAAAGATGGGAAAAAAGATATTATATTTCCTTTGTTGATAATTATACTAGATACACTAAGATTTTTCTACGAAGAACAAAGATGAAGCAGTTGAACTATTTTTTATATTCAAATCCGAAGTTGAAAACCAACTAAATAACAAAATTTAAAGGCTCAGGTTTGATAGAGATGGTGACTACAGCACTAACTTTCTTAAGGAACTCTGTGAAACTAATGGTATTGTCCATGAAACTAGTGCACCTTATACACCTCAACAAACTGGCATAGTTGAACGAAAAAATAGAACCCTAAAAGAAATGATGAATGCTATGCTACTGTGTTTTGGCATGCCTGATAATATGTGGAGAAACAGTTCTATCTGAATGCTATATTCTTAATAGAGTTCCACATAAAAAATTGGATAAAACACTTTATGAAGTATTGAAAGGTTTTGCACCTAACCTTGGCTATCTTAAGGTATGGCAGTGCTTGGCAAAAGTTGCATATCCAGAATTTAGAAAAACAAATACAGGGCATAAGACTTTTGATTGCGATTGGTTATGTCCAAAACAATGCTGCATATAGATTCATGTGTTTGCATGATAATTTATTTTGTGAATCTAAAGATGTTGAATTCTTTGAATTAATTTTTCCCTTGAATAAGGCTTTTAATACTCAAGTAGTTTCTTCAAGAAAAAACTCAAAAATAGCTTCCTCTGTTTCAAGTATGAATGAAATTAGAAGGAGTAAGAGATTAAAAGAAAAAAAAAAATGGAACATAGTTTTGGACCAGATTTCTTGACTACTTTCCTAACTGAAAACCTAGATAAAATAAATGAACACTTTGTCTCAGTATTATGAATAAGAAAGTGATATTCATATGGCTTAAATACTTTGTTTGTGTTCACTTATTGCTTTATATTATTAACTGTTCAATGCACAAGCAAAGCCCACAGACTGAAACGTCAATCCAAGAAAATGGACTGCGAATTGGATGGCAGGTCATGAAATCAAATTCTGTGGATCGGTATGAAACACTCCAAGTCAAGGGAACTCGGGATAGGGTATGAAGGTTCTGTTTGAGACTTGCACTAAGCGATTGCAGTCGCCTTTCATCGACAAGTGATGAGGGTCGTCCATGGAATGTTAGTGGGTCAACCAGCTAGGTGCCAGCTGACTGAGGTGACTCGTGGGAATCGTCATATGGAAGACCTTGAGTAGGGTCGGTTGGTATGACTTGTATTCCCGGTTTCGACAATACGGTTTTGATCCTCAGACTTGAGGGACTACTGTGGCCACATGCACATCATGCTTGTGTCTTAGGTTTGGCAAGAGGCCACCAAGTCGAGAGACTCGGTTTTCATAAGCCCTATCTAGTGCAGTCAAGATGTGTAGTGTGGGCAGTAGATCCTAAGAGAGGATCCGTCTCCTATTAAAAGGGTTGACACTAATATGTTGAAGCGCGAGCGGATCGCCCGTGCGCAGGTGCTGTCATCGTGCAGCAACGTGCGCACACAGGCGCATTGCGCACGCCTGCGCGCACAGGCCCTTGCTCGCACGCACGCAGGCGCGCGCCTGCTGCCTGCCGCGTGGCCTCCCTGCCAGCCGTCACCATTTTTCATGTTTTAATATTTTCTTGCAACCTAGTTTTCTTGAACACAAAAACCATCAATTCAAGAATATACCCATATATTTAAGAATCCCAAAATCCAATATTTGTACAATATTAATACATGGCAAAATCTACACATTCTAATGCTATAAAATTATTAGAATAGGTGACCATGTAAGCCAATTTTGGCGGGAATATGTAACCTATGTCTAAATAATTTCAGGTGTTTGATAAATCATTTATCAATAAAGAAGTGAAAATTCATATGGCAACACTTTGTTTACGTTCACTTATATCTGCTATTACATATCTGTTCACTACGCAAACAAAGCCCACGGACTGAGAATCGATTTTGGGGACTGGGACTACGCTTGGAGGTAGGTCCATGAAATCAGTCTTACCGAATCAGTCCAGAAATCTCCAAGTCAAGGAATCTCGAAAATGGGTATCGAGATTCCCCTTGAGACTTGCACTAAGCATCTGCTGTCGTATTTCATCGACGGGTGACGAAGGTTGTCTAAGTAGTGTTAGTGGGTTAGCATGCTAGGAAGTAGCTGAATGAGGTGACTCGCGGGAACCGTCTTATGGAGGACCTTGAGTATGGTCAGCAAGGTATGACGTGTATTCCCGGTTCCAACGGTACAGGTCAAGTCCTTTGACTTGAGGAACTGCTGAGTTTACCTGTACATCAGGTCTGTATCTTAGATATGGTGAGAGATTGCCAAAATACTCTTGAGTAGTCATAAGCCATGTCTAGTGCAGCTCTGGTGTACAGAGTGACAGTAGGTTCCAAGAAAGGATCTGTCTCCTGTCAAAAGGCATTGACAGTTGAGTCTCATGTATGCTCTGTGTCTTGTCCCTAAAATATGTGGCCACAGTAACTGAACAGAAGGGAAGGTTTCCCTTGCGGCGTTTAGTAAGGACAGACCCACACTTAGGTCCAAAATGGGTACCTGCATTTTCCGTGCCCTAGACCCTAAGTGATGAGACCGAAGACAGAAGGACAAGTGTACTGTTAGAGCCTAAATGTTCATACCCGGATATTTCACCTAGTCTCTAGTGCCATGGACCGTTGCTAGATGGCCACCCATGGTAACGGACGGATTCTAGGAATCCGACTAAGTCTAGCTGAAAGGTGAACCTAAAGAGTCACACACTATCCACACACACTTAGTATTTAATTTGGAATTAAATATTGGAGTAAAGGAATGATTAAATTGGATTTAATCGGGTCCTATAGTTTCTTGGAGAATTAATTCCTTCTATTTGATAAAAGGAATTTAATTAATAAATTAGATTTATTAAAGGAATTAATTTAATGGGCCTAGAATAAATATTAATATTCATTTATTATATTTATTTGGCCTTTTGGAATATATAATAGGATTTAAATATTCCGTTAAATTAAATTAATGGTTGAGATTTAATGGGAGAGATGAAAGGCTAGGATTGACTTTGACAAGGTCAAATTCTACTTTGACTAGGACTTTGACTAGGTCAAAATCCTAGTCAAATTAAGCTTCTAAAGAGTTGGAGTTTAAAGAGGATTAAACTCCTCCTCTATATAAACCCCTAGCCTTGCACCTTTTGAAGGATGATGAAATTCCAAAACACACACAACACACTATTTTCGGCCCTCACTCTCCCCTCTCTCGGCCGCCTCTCTCTCTTCCACTCTCCAATAAACTCTTTTCTTGTTCTCTTGTTCTTGGAACATTAGAACATTGATGAATCAATACCGTTAATTCATAACGTGTCGTTGATTCATCCACTCCAATAAATTACATACTTGTTCGTTGCTAGCACGACGTGCAAGATACGTGGGTGGATCGTGTGTCACGATTTGGAGGGTCTCAAGAACGAGATCTTGGTGCAAAACGGGGAACAACGCGTGTAGCCGTTGAAGACGAAAACGACAACGGGTAGGTCTCGGTTTACGTTTTCGCTTCTTTTACTTTTCAACCCTATGGCCTCTATGATTGCTTACATGTTATTTATTCATGAGATACACCAAACACCCGAAAAATTTCAAGGGCACACCCCTTGAAACGTGTTCTTTAATTTAAACGCATGTTTTAAATTCCGCTATTTTATTTTATACTGCGCTTCCGCATTCGTGCAATTTTTTCGGGACCATCCACATATTCTTTCAGTGGTATCAGAGCCCGGTTCGGTGTATAGGCCTAGGGTTTATGTGCGTTTTAAGCATGAAACGTGATCTTGGCATGTTTTTGATTAAATCTTGATTTTCTTGATTTTAAAAGCATGTCGTTTTATTGCTTTCAATTCGTGTGAATTTCTGCATATTGGTATTTTTCTGTTTTTCTTGGGAAATGGGGTGAAAATTGAACAAAAAAACGAGAAACACCGCAACCGGCCAGCCGGGAGGGCTGGCCGCGTGCAGCCATGCGCTGCCGGCAGCGTAGACGAGCGCAGGCAAGGGAAGCCTGCGCACGCCCGCCCAGCCGGTCGCGCAGGTAGCGCGCAGCCAGGGCGGCTGCGTGCAGGCGCGCGCGCACGCCCGCGCACGGCTGCGGGCCAGAGAGTCCGCGCGCGGACGAACACCAGGCAGCGCCGCCAGGCGCGCGCGCACGCAGACGGAGGTGTCTGCGCGCGCGCCTGGCAGGCGTGCCCAGTGCACGTCTACGCGCACTGCGCAGGCGCAGATGCGCGGCTGGCAACCACCTGTTAGAATAGGTGACCAGAAAGCCAATAGGTTTGGCGATTTGTAACCTATCTGACAACTTGATGTAAATGTAATATTATCATGTGATGAATAAGATGAGTATTCGTCACCAATGGTACCTTCTTTTGTTGCGCTCATCTTACATTTGTTAAAATGGTGTTTAACTTATATCGCAACAAAGCCCACAGACCATGGATAACAACTCGTGCAGTTGGGCCACGCATTGGATGGTGGTCATGAAACCAACTGATTAAGAGTTGGGTCTGAAACGTTCCAAGTCGAGGACCTCAAGACAGGGCATCGAGAGTCCTATTGAGACTTGCATCAACAGTCGTGTTCATTGGATGAGTGCCGTGTTTCATCGGCGACAGGCATGGGATGCCTACACGATCTTGATGGGTTGGTCGACTGGGGTCGAGCCGACTGGACTGACTCGCGGGGATCATCATATGAAAGCCTTGGAGGCTTGATCGGTATGATTGGTTTTCCCCAGTTCCGATAGTACGGGAGTAATCCTCAGACTTGAGGGATCATGGTAGTCGCGTGCACAGGACGGCTGTATCTTGGATCTGGCGAGAGGTAATCATTCTGTAAGATGATTATCATAAGCCTTGTCCAGTGCAGTCGGAATGTGTAGCGAGGATGGTGGATTCCAAGAAGAGGATCCGTCCCCTGTCAGTATGTGACAGAGGTATCTCCTATGCACTCGGAGACACATTTATGCTGTTTGAAGTTGTGGCCACAGTGGTTGGTCGAACAGGGAATGGTTTCCTGTGTCGACGCAATGAAGCATACGTGGTCTCGAGTATTAAGCATAGATGCCTAGTCAAGGATGGGAACCGACGCCCAATTCCATACCCTAGACTAAGGCCGGGAGACGGTAGACGGAAGGATCGTACACGTACGGAATCGGCGCCTAAATGTTCACGCCAATTCACCTAGTCTCTAGTGCCATGGACTGTTGCTAGATGGCCACCCATGGTAACGGGCCCTTGTGGGACATGGGCCCAAGTCTAGTTGAGGGTGAACCTAAAGGGTCACACACAAATCACCGAGGAGGTTGAGAGATCGACTTGGAGTCAATCTCGAAGGATAAAATAAGTAATTGGATTACTTAAGGGAAAGTCTATTGGATGGACGGGCCGATATTGTATCGGGCTTTCATTTAATCGGTAATTTGGATTTTCGATTTAAATATGAAAAGTTGAGATGTTGAGACGTTGGATCTTTTAATTGGATTAAAAGATCAACGGGAATAATTTAAGTGGACATTAAATTGGATTTAATATTGGGTTCGTCGTAATTGGATTACGATAAAACCCGGTCCGTTAAATTATATCCGAGAGGAGAAATAATTCCTAATTTGGAATGGGAAGAAGTTGGACTTCTTTCCTTAATTAAACATGGCCGACATGCTCCCTTGGAGGAAGCAAAATCAGCCATGTTTCATGCTAGGTGGTATGTTGACTTATCTCTTTTGGAAAGAGACAAATCAACTCCAATCAAGCTCTTCCCTTTTGGTATGATTTGATCATACCATAAATTTTGGTAGGCTTGATTGAAGAATTGATGGTGATTGATTGGAATGAATCTAGACATCCTTGGATGAACCTAGACACATTCCAATAATCACATTAATTATGTATATATATTAGAATATACAACACCAGGCATAAGTGATTCATTATTCATCTTTTTTCTAGGAAAAAAAGAAGACAAAAATCCTCTCCTCTCTCTCAAATTTCGTGCTCTCTCCCTCTCTCACACATGTGTTCTTCACTTGATTTTGAATCAAGAAAAAGAACAAAGTAAGTTTAAGAGAACACTAATTCATAGTGTTCTTCTCTTAAAACCGATTCCTTCTAAACCCGTTCTTTTCTAGCAAGAAGAACGTGTGTTTCTTCCGGTGTGGTGTGGATCACCTTTGGAGAATCCATACGTTTGGATTTCGTGAGCATTCCGGAGAGAAGGAACAACGCAAGTAGCCGGGAGCATACGCTAAACAATCAAAGGTAACGGTTTATTACGCTTTGATTGATTTCATTTATATATCTATACCCTATGTGCTTAAATATATGTTTTAATATTTACACATCCTACATCGAACGCCCGGTTGAGCACCCAAGAGTACACCTCTTGGGATTCGCGTATTTTGAATTTGATTTAAATTTACGCACTTTCCACGCTTTCTCGCTTCCGCTCGCGCTCCCGGGCGGATCATCCCAGAAAATAGCGCGAATGCGGAAGCGCGGTTCTAGATTAAATACAAAAAATTTAAACATGCTTTAATTAAATAAAAGAACACATTCAAGGGGTGTACCCTTGAAGTTCCCGGGCGTTTAGTGTATCTCATGAATTAAAAGTATAAACAAATCATGGAGGCCATAGGATTAAAAAGGAGAAAGGAGAAATTAAATCGGAAACCTACCGATTGTCGTTGTCGTCTTCTAACCGGTACTCGCGTTGTTCCCCGTTTTGCATCAAATCTCATACGTGTGATTCTCCAAATTGTAACACGCAACCCACCCACGTATCTTGCACGTCGTGCTAGCGAACGGACAAGTATATTTTGGAGAGGATGAATTAATAACACGTTATTGATTAACGGTAGTAATTCTCCTAAAGTGTATTGTTCCAAGAACAAAAGAACAAGAATTATTTTCTTGTGAGAGAGAGAGAGTGGGCGGACGAGAGGGAGAGAAGAGAGACCCGAGTGTGTGTGTGTTGTGTGTGTTGGAATATCATCACTTCTCAAATAGTGAAAGGCTAGGACTATATATAGAGGAGGAGTTTAATCCTCTTTAAACTCCAACTGTAAAGAGGTCTGTTTTTGACTAGGATTTTGATCTAGTCAAAGTCCTAGTCAAATCAATCCTAGCCATCCATCTCTCCCTTTCCATCTCAACCATTAATTTAATTTTAATGGAATATTTAAATCCTATTAAATATTCCAAAGGCCCAAATAAATAAATATAAATATTTATTCTAAGTCCATTAAATTAATTCGCTAATAAATCTAATTTATTAGATTAATCCCTTTTATCAAATAAAAGGAATTAATTCTCCAAGAAAATAAAAGGACACGATTAAATCCAATTTAATCATTTCTTTTCTCCAATATTTAATTCTAAATTAAATACTCAATGTTTGTGGATTGTGTGTGACTCTTTAGGTTCACCTTTCAGCTAGACTTGGTCGGATTCCTAGAATCCGTCCGTTACCATGGGTGGCCATCTAGCAACGGTCCATGGCACTACAGACTAGGTGAAATTTCGGGGATGAACATTTAGGCTCTAACAGTACACTTGTCCTTCTGTCTATGGTCTCACCACTTAGGGTCTAGGACACGGAAAATGCAGGTACCCATTTTGGACCTAAGTGTCGATCTGTCCTTACTAAACGCCGCAAGGGAAAACCTTCTCTTCTGTTCAGTTACTGTGGCCACAGATTTTAGGGACACGACACAGAGCATACGTGAGACTCAACTGTCAATGCCATTGACAGGAGACAGATCCTTTCTTGGAAACTACTGTCAACTCTGTACACCAGAGCTGCACTAGACATGGCTTATGACTACTCAAGTGCTTCTTGGCAATCTCTCACCATATCTAAGTTACAGACCTGATATACAGGTAAACTCAGTAGTTCCTCAAGTCAAAGGACTTGGCCTGTTACCGTTTGGAACCGGGAATACACGTCATACCTTGCTGACCCTACTCAAGGTCCTCCGTAAGACGGTTCCCACGAGTCACCTGAATCAGCTGTTCCCTAGCAGGCTAACCTTTACTAACACTGCTTAGACGACCTTCGTCACCCGTCGATGAAATACGACAGAAGATGCTTAGTGCAAGTCTTAAGGGGAATCTCGGTACCCATTTTCGAGATTCCTTGACTTGGAGATTTCCAGACTGATTCGGCGGGACTGATTTCATGGACCTACCTCCAAGCTGAAGGACAAGCGGATCCGCCCGGGAGCGCGAGCGGAAGCGAGAAAGCGAGAAATTGTGCACAAATTTAAATCTAATTTTAAATATGCGAATCCCAAGGGGTGTACCCTTGGGTGCTCAACCGGGCGTTCGATGTAGGATGTTAAATATTAGAAATATATATTTGAACACATAGCGCATAGATAATATTAAATCAATCAAAGCGTAGTAAAACCGTTTACCTTTTGATTGTTTAGCGTATGCTCCCGGCTACTAGCGTTGTTCCTTCTCCGGAATGCTCACGAAATCCAAACGTATGGATTCTCCAAAGGTGATCCACACCACACCGGAAGAAACACACGTTTTTCTTGCTAGAAAAGAACGGGTTTTAAGAAGGAATCGGTTTTTTAAGAGAAGAAGAACACTATGAATTAGTGCTCTCTTAAACTTACTTTGTTCTTCTTCTTGATTCAAAATAAAGTGAAGAACACAATTGTAAGAGAGGGAGAGAGGCCGAGAGTTTGAGAGAGAGGAGAGGATTTTTGTCTTCTCTTTTTCCTAGAAAAAGAATGAATAATGAATCACTTATGCTTGGTGTTGTATATTCTAATATAATATACATAATTAATGTGATTATTGGAATGTGTCTAGGTTCATCCAATGATGTCTAGATTCATTCCAATCAATCACCATTAATTCTTCAATCAAGCCTACCAAAATTTATGGTATGATCAAATTATACCAAAAGGAAAGAGCTTGATTGGAGTTGATTTGTCTCTTTCCAAAAGAGATAAGTCAACATACCACCTAGCATGAAACATGGCAGATTTTGCTTCCTCCAAGGGAGCATGTCGGCCATGTTTAATTAAGGGAAGAAGTCCAACTTCTTCCTATTCCAAAATAGGAATTATTTCTCCTCTCGGGTATAATTTAAACAGACCGGGTTTTATCGTAATCCAATTACGACGAACCCAAACATTAAATCCAATTTAATGTCCATTTAAATTATTCCTGATTGATCTTTTAAATCCAATTAAAAGATCCAACGTATCAACGTCTCAACTTTCCATATTTAATCGAAAATCCAATTTACCGATTAAACGGAAGCCCGATACAATATCGGCCCGTCAATCCAATGGACTTTCCCTTAAGTAATCAATTACTTATTTTATCCTTTGAGATTGACTCCAAGTCGATCTCTCAACCTCCTCGGTGATTTGTGTGTGACCCCTTTAGGTTCACCCTTAGCTAGACTTGGGCCCGTGTCCCACAAGGGCCCGTTACCATGGGTGGCCGTCTAGCAAACGGTCCATGGCACTAGAGACTAGGTGAATTGGCGTGAACATTTAGGCCGCCGATTCCGTACGGGTACGATCCGTCCGTCTACCGTCTCCCAGCCTTAGTCTAGGGTATGGAATTGGGCGTCGGTTTCCCATCCTTGACTAGGCATCTATGCTTAATACTCGAGACCACGTATGTTTCATTGCGTCGACACAGGAAACCATTCCCTGTTCAACCAACCACTATGGCCACAGCTTCAAAACAGCATGAACGTTGTCTCCGAGTGCATTAGTGAAGGACAAGCGGATCCGCCCGGGAGCAGCGAGGAAGCGAGAAAAGGGCGAGAAAGTGCGTAAATTTAAATAAAATTCAAAATACGCGAATCCCAAGGGGTGTAACCCTTGGGTGCTCAACGGGCGTTCGATGTAGGATGTGTAAATATTAAAACATATATTTAAACACATAGGGCATAGATATATATAAAGGGAATCAATCAAAGCGTAAATAAACCGTTACCCTTTTGATTGTCTAGCGTATGCTCCCGGCTACTAGCGTTGTTCCTTCTCCGGAATGCTCACGAAAATCCAAAACGTATGGATCTCCAAAAGGTGATCCACACCAACACCGGGAAGAAACAACACGTTCTTCTTGCTAGAAAAGAACGGTTTAGGAAGGGAAATCGGTTTAAGAGAAGAACACTATGAATTAGTGTTCTCTTAAACTTACTTTGTTCTTCTTCTTGATTCAAAATCAAGTGAAGAACACAAGTGTAAGAGAGAGAGGGAGCACGAAAATTGAGAGAGAGGAGAGGATTTTTGTCTTCTCTTTTTCCTAGAAAAAGATGAAAAATGAATCACTTATGCTAGGTGTTGTATATAATATATATACATAATTAAAATGTGATTATTGGAATGTGTCTAGGTTCATCCAAGGATGCTCTAGATTCATTCCAATCAATCACCATCAATTCTTCAATCAAGCCTACCAAAATTTATGGTATGATCAAAATCATACCAAAAGGAAGAAGCTTGATTGGAGTTGATTTGTCTCTTTCCAAAAGACGACAAGTCAACATACCACCTAGCATGAAAACATGGCTGATTTGCTTCCTCCAAGGGAGCATGTCGGCCATATTTAATTAAGGGAAGAAGTCCAACTACTTCCTATTCCAAATTAGGAATTATTTCTCCTCTCGGGTATAATTTAACGGACCGGGTTTTATCGTAATCCAATTACGACGAACCCAATATTAAATCCAATTTAATGTTCACTTAAATTATTCCCGTTGATCTTTTAATCCAATTAAAAGATCCCAACGTCTCAACATCTCAACTTTCCATATTATAATCGAAAATCTAATTTACCGATTAAATGAAAGCCCAATTACAATATCGGCCCGTCCATCCAATGGACTTTCCCTTAAGTAATCCAATTTTTTTACTTATTTTATCCTTCGAGATTGACTCCAAGTCGATTCTCTCAACCTCCTCGGCTGATTTGTGTGTGACCCTTTAGGTTCACCCTCAGCTAGACTTGGGCCCGTGTCCCACAAGGGCCCGGTTACCATGGGTGGCCCCGTCTAGCAACGGTCCATGGCACTAGAGACTAGGTGAATTGCGTGAACATTTAGGCGCCGATTCCGTACGGGTACGATCCTTCCGTCTACCGTCTCCCGGCCTTAGTCTAGGGTATGGAGTGGGCGTCGGTTCCCATCCCTTTGACTAGGCATCTATGCTTAATACTCGAGACCACGTATGCTTCATTTGCGTCGACACAGGAAACCATTCCCTGTTCGACCAACAACTGTGGCCACAGCTTCAACAGCATCAATGAACGTGTCTCGAGTGCATAAGGAGATACCTCTATCACATACTGACAGGGACGGATCCTCTTCTTGGAATTCCACCGTCCTCGCTACACATTCTGACTGCACTGGACAAGGCTTATAATGATCATCTTACAGAATGATCACCTCTCGCCAGATCCAAGATACAGCCGTCCTGTGCACGTGACTGCCATGGATTCCTCAAGTCTGAGGATTACTCCCGTACTATCGGAACCGGGGTAAATCCAATCATACCGACCAAGCCTCCAAGGCTTCCATATGATGATCCCCGCGAGTCAGTCCAGTCGGCTCGACCCCAGTCGACCAACCCATCAAGACCGTGTAGGCGTCCCACGCCTGTCGCCGATGAAACACTGAGAGAAGGCACTCATCCAATGTTAACACGACTCTTTGATGCAAGTCTCAATAGGACTCTCGATGCCCTGTCTCGAGGTCCTCGACTTGGAACGTTTCAGACCCAACTCTTAATCAGTTGGTTTCATGACCACCATCTAATGGCGTGGCCCAACTGCACGAGTTGTTATCCATAGGTCTGTGGGCTTTGTTGCGATATAAGTTAAAACCGTTTTAACAAATGTGTAAAAGTGAGCCACGGAAGTAAAACAAAGAGAAAAAAAAGTAGGTACCAATAGTGACGAACACTTCACTTTATTCATCACATAATAATATTACAAATGGAAAATTACATCGAGTTGTTATAATAGGTTACAAATCGCCAAACCTATTGGCTTTCCGGTCACCTATTCTAAACAATCTCCCACTTGACCTAAAAGCCAATCACCCATAGACCTCAAACCTATCTTATCCAGATGCTGAGTATGGGCAACTTGCCGACACGGGCTTAGTAAGTGGATGCCTGCTATGTTTTCTGCGGAGCTGACGTCGGTCTAAAGGCATCCAAAACGTCACCCCTGCCAACCATCTCTCTGAGCAGATGGTAGCGTCTAAGAATATGCTTGGATCGGTGATGAGATCTCGGTTCCTTTGCTTGCGCTATGGCCCCGTTGTTATCGCAGAAGATAACCACTGGCTCAGCGATGCTAGGTACTACACCCAACTCTTGGATATAGCTCTTCATCCAAACCGCCTCCTTAGCAGCTTCCGAAGCTGCTATGTATTCAGACTCTGTGGTGGAGTCCGCGGCGTGGTAGCTTGCTTGGAACTCTTCCAAGCAACCACGCCACCATTAAGTTTGAATACATAACCAGACTGAGACTTGGCATCAAATCGTCATCCGACTGGAAGCTAGCGTCGCTATAGACTTCACGGAACCAGTATCAACTCTCCACTGCCGTAGATCAAGAACATGTCCTTAGTCCTTTTCAGGTACTTCAAGATAGTCTTGACTGCACTAATCCAGTGTGCCTCCCCGGCACACGACTGATATCGACTTGTTACGCTCAAAGCGAAAGCCACATCAGGTCTAGTGCAATTGAACAGCTTACTGTATGCTGCCTACCGGCTGAAGCATAGGGGATGTCCAACATCCGTTTAAGCTCCTCATCAGTCTTAGGGAGACTGCTTCTTGGATAACTTAATTCCATGCCTCATTGGAAGGAATCCTCGTTTTGAGTTCTCCATCTTGAATCTCTTCAAGACTTTCTCAATGTACGAGGACTGGGCCATTCCTAAACATCCTTTTAGATCTTATCCCTGTAGATCTTGATGCCAAGGATGTAGGATGCCTCGACCCCATATCCTTCACCCCCCACCCCCCCCCTTGGAGAATTGCGTTGACAACCAAGCTTTAGTGGTACCAACATCTAGCATCATTCCCAATGAGCAAGATGTCATCCACGTAACTAAGCACCAAAAAACACGCAACTGAAGGCTCCCACTGATCTTCTTGTATACACAAGGATCGGACTCATTCTTGATGAAATCATATCCCCCGTCATATGACTTCATCAAAACGTATGTTCCAGCTTCGGGAAGCTTGTTTGAGGCCAAGATGGACCTTTGGAGACGGCAGACCTTCTCTGCTCTTCTCCAACAGTTGTGAAACCTTCCGGTTGATCCATATAGATCTCTCCTCTGACGAAACCGTTGAGGGAAAGCCGTTTTCACGTCCATCTGACCATATTTCATAGTCATACCATGCTGCTATGGCAAGCAGTATCCGAATGGACTTGCCATTGCCTAACAGGCGAGTAGGTTTCCTCAAAATCACCCCGGGTCGCTGAGGTGTAACCTTTCGCCACAAGCCTGGCCTGAAGGTTTAACCTCCCGTCAGCTCCAAGCTTACGTTTGTAGACCCATTTACACCTACGGGTTAACCCTTTTGGGTGGATCCTACTAGGTCAACCTTGTTTGTACCGCATCGAGTCCATCTCGATTTCATGGCCTCAAGCACTTGTCCGAATCGATGTCCGCATCGCTTCTCCGTATGTCTTTGGATCATTATCCAAACTGAACGGTCAGGCCCAGAAATCATACCTATCAGGTGCATGGGATAACTCTGGCCGACCTACGGAGGACTGGAACAATATCAGTGGGAACCACTGGGCTCAGATTCACTGCCGCCTCATGGGTTAACCTCACTTGATTCCCAAGGAGTACCTCATCGCGTCCGACTATCCGATGGAAAACTTTTTCCAAGAACAACATGCGTTTCGCGAGACAAAAACCCTTTTGGCCGAGGGAATCATAGAAATAATACCCCGCAAGTTTCTTTTTGGAATAGGCGAAAAACCTAGCATAAACTAGACGCTGCGAGTCCCAGTTTAATCCTCCCACTAATCTATTGACATATGGGGGCAACCCCACTTTCAAGTATTTTAGAGGCAATAGGCTTGCCAATGCCACATCTCATATGGCGTCTGGGATACCCTTTTAGATTGGCGCCAAGTTTCAAAACTTTGCCGCCGTCTCAAGAGCGTATCCCCAGAAGGAAAGGGGTAGTTTCGGTAAAACTAATCATCTGGATCGGACCATGTCCAACAAGGTCCGATTCCTCCTTTCAGACACACGATATACGCCGTTAAGCTGCGGTGTTCCAGGAGGGGTCCACTGAGAGAGAATCCCCATTCTCTTTTAGATAATCAGTAAAACTCACCACTCAAATACTCTCCACTCGGTCGACCGAAGGGCTTTGATCTTTCGACCGGTTTGGTTCTCTACTTCAAAAGTCTGTATTCCTTAAACCTTCCAAAGGCTTCAGAATTGTACCTCATCAGGTAAAAACATAACCATACCGTGAGTTGATCATCGGAAAGGTTATGAAGTATGAGTACCCACCTCTAGCCTGAGTATTTTAGTGGACCACAGACATCTGTATGGATCAAATCCAACAGACCACTGGCTAGCGTACTTTTGTTCCAACAAAGGGTTTCTGGTCATCTTTCCCTTTAGACAGGATTTCGCAGGTCGGTAGGTTGTCCAAATCGTCTATTTCTAGACTCTTTGAGTCCACCAACCTTCTTATCCTATCTTTAGAGAATATGACCTAACCTTGCATGCCATATCTGTGCGTTATTATTGATTCATCACGTTTTCGTTTGTGTTCTGCAGTCATAATCCAATTAGACTGTTGAAGTAATGTACAAAACCGTTGACCAATGCTTACCAAGCAAATGAGAAATTACCATCTTTGATAATGAAAAAACCGTTTTTATTGATGGTAAATTCATATCCCTCCTTATCAAGGACCGGGATGGAAACAATGTTTTTAATCATGCTAGGTACATAGAAACAGTCGTTCAGTACAATCCTAACATGACTACTAATGGCTAACTCTAGTGATCCTACGGCCTCCGCAAGCAACGGCCTTGCCATCGCCTAGCCTCAGGATCATCTCATCCTTGGTTAGCCTTCTGCTTCTTTGCAGTGCCTGCAAAATCATTGCAGATGTGAGCACCACACCCGGTATCCAATACCCATGAAGCAGAATTAGTAATCATATTAACTTCAACCACAAACACACCTGGGTTGGAGAGGAGTTGTGGGCACTGCCTCTTCCAATGCCCTTTCCCTTGGCAATGCATGCAGACATCATTTGCCTTGGACCGCTGAGAACCATGGGCCTTCCCTTTCCCTTTGCTCGGTCCAACCGGAGCAACAGGGACGCCCGGAGTGTGAGCAGGGGCCACAACCGTCTTTCCCAATTGCCCTTCTTCCTCTTCCAGCGTCCGGCCCTCTTGCTATTCGCCTTGGAGGTCGAAGCCTCTCCTATCAATACCGCCGGCGCCGACTTGTGGGTCGTTGCCTCGTATTGGACCAGCATGTTGTTCAACTCATGAATAGACTTTCAAGTCCGTTCATGTTGTAGTTTACAACAAACGGGTCATAGGATGGAGGAAGCGACTGGAGGATCACGTCAATGTACGTGTTCATTGTTAAGCCCAGCTTTAAGGTCCTCGAGATTTCTCCACTAGGGAGAGCATCTTGACCCCATGACTCTGTACAGACGCTCCTTCAGCGAGCTTGGTTGCCAAAGAAATGCTTTTGTGGCGGCATATCTAATATGCCTATCCGGAACCGCATAAACCTCGTTCATGCGGAGCATTAAAGGCGGAGACGTTGTCCAGCCTCTCATACTGCTTCTGGATGTCGTTAGACATCGAAGCTAGTATGATACTGCGTACTTTCGGTTGTCCTCATGCCTTTCTCGAACGTCAAACGTTCTTCAGGCGTGGACCCCTCCGGTAAGTTGCTCGGTGGCGGCTCGTCCAAGACGTAGCCTTGGTTCTCGAAACCGAGGACAATCCTCAGGTTTCTCAGCCAGTCCGAGTAGTTCGTTCCGTTGAATTTGTTAGTCTCAAGAATCATGGTTAACGGGTTCTTAGACATATCTACATTAATGAAAATGTAAATCAGAAATTAGCAGATGATGGTAATATTATTGTTCAAGTTGAAGACTTGGTCTTTTAGTCTTTAACCCTCCCACTATTTATACGAAAGTCCGCCACTCTCAAGCGGAGTTTCGGGAAACCATTTCCTAGTGGGCTTGGGATCCACAAGCGTAATCTCCATGCCCCGCTTTTTACGATTCACATGAAGAAGACCTCGTGGGAGATATCCAATATCATTCTCATCCAATGAGATTCCCAAGATATTTTGCCTCACCTATTCGCATGGTTCCGAGGACTCCAAGCGAACCATGTTACTCAGTGTTAGGCCCGACCCATCAACCAAATCATGCCTCAAACTGTCGCCCCCCACGACTCGTGAGACAGGGAAACAGCGAGCGCAGTCTTTTTGTTCACAATAATAGTGCAGCTTTCCCCTAGTCCAAGTGTGCCACGACTCGTGAGACCACACTTGGGTAGTGGTAGCTTCCTCACCACATTGCTGTGGATGGAAGGCTCGGACAGACCAAAATACCATTTTGAATCCAAGTCCGTTATGGGCCTAATATTTAATTTGGTCCAACCAAATGAGAGTTTGTGTGTGACCGAGACCTCATCACATTATTGTGTTTTAGCTTGCATAAATATCCAATATTTAAAGCGATAAATAAATACGCCGCATGCAGAAAACATAGCATACCCCTGTTAGGATGATCACAAGCCCAACCTATGCGACCCACTGAGCCCGCAGTGAGGTCTTATGGTCTGTCTAGGGTGGTCCTAAATTATTACAATAGTAATATACCCATTGTCATTCCAATGGGCCTTGTAGTGCTCTTGTTTCACGCCTTGATGCTCCTCCTTGGGGTCTCCCGACTCCAATTGCTTGTTAAAATTGAAACCTCACCAATCCTATCTACTCTCATTACAACTGAAATTAATACATTGGTAATAAGGAAAACAAGCCTTAACATCATGAGGCTGAAAATACGGGAGATGATAGTCCCAAAAACAAGAGGCACGCAGGCCCCACCCAACAGAAAAATAAATAAACATTCATTCATCCATACACAAGGTCTAGGGCTTTGTGATCATCCCATGTTGATTCCATCAACTCACATATAACATAATTATTCCAAATAATCATGCATAAATAACCAATGGATATTCCAAATACCCAAGTGATGTCCAACATCACAAAAGCATAAATATACAAATAATATGCAAAATTCAAATTTTAAATTTAATGGACATTTTAAACAATGCATCCAATGCATGTATTAATCACAAATTAATTAAGCAAATTTAATCAAGGAATAATCCAATTATTCCAAAATCAAAAATGCAAAATTAACATATTTTCAGAATATTGTGCAGAAAATACAGAAAATCGAATTTTCCGGAAAAAGTCGAAAAACGGCACAAAAACGGCCCAGCCGTTGTGCTGGCCGGCCGCCCGCGCGCACAGGGCAGCGCGCGCGCGCGCGTAGGCAGCAAGCCTGCGCGCCCTGCGCGCGCGCGCTGTGCCGCGCGCTGGCCCTCGCCAGCAGCGGCCGGCTGCGCACAGCGCGCGCGCAGGCGCCCGCCTGCGCGCGGCCACTGCCGGCCCGACCAAATTTTTTTTTTTTTTTGTTTTTCAAAACTGTTTCAGCACAATAAAATTAATATTATTCTGAAAATAAGCATGTAATTTTAGATCCAATCTAACAAAATTAAGCATGCCAAAAGTCCATTAAATCCAAACAATTGAATCATTCATATTATTCATATATTTATGTAATCTAACATGCCAATAAAGCCGTTTAAAAGCAAGTAGATCATGCCAAACACATAGATCTATGCCCCTTACATTGAACCGGGCTCTGATACCACTTGAAGGACAAGCGGATCCGCCCGGGAGCGCGAGCGGAAGCGAGAAAGGCGAGAAAGTGCGTAAATTTAAATATAATTCAAAATACGCGAATCCCAAGGGGTGTACCCTTGGTGCTCAACCGGGCGTTCGATGTAGGATGTGTAAATATTTAAAACATATATTTAAACACATAGGGCATAGATATATATAAAGGGAATCAATCAAAGCGTAATAAACCGTTACCTTTGATTGTCTAGCGTATGCTCCCGGCTACTAGCGTTGTTTCCTTCTCCGGAATGCTCACGAAATCCAAACGTATGGATTCTCCAAAGGTGATCCACACCACACCGGAAGAAACACACGTTCTTCTTGCTAGAAAAGAACGGGTTTAGGAAGGAATCGGTTTAAGAGAAGAACACTATGAATTAGTGTTCTCTTAAACTTACTTTGTTCTTCTTCTTGATTCAAAATCAAGTGAAGAACACAAGTGTAAGAGAGAGAGGGAGCACGAAAATTGAGAGAGAGGAGAGGATTTTTGTCTTCTCTTTTTTCCTAGAAAAAGATGAAAAATGAATCACTTATGCTAGGTGTTGTATATTCTAAATATATATACATAATTAATGTGATTATTGGAATGTGTCTAGGTTCATCCAAGGATGTCTAGATTCATTCCAATCAATCAACCATCAATTATTCAATCAAGCCTACCAAAATTTATGGTATGATCAAATCATACCAAAAGGGAAGAGCTTGATTGGAGTTGATTTGTCTCTTTCCAAAAGAGACAAGTCAACATACCACCTAGCATGAAACATGGCTGATTTTGCTTCCTCCAAGGGAGCATGTCGGCCATATTTAATTTAAGGGAAGAAGTCCAACTACTTCCTATTCCAAATTAGGAATTATTTCTCCTCTCGGGTATAATTTAACGGACCGGGTTTTATCGTAATCCAATTACGACGAACCAATATTAAATCCAATTTAATGTCCACTTAAAATTATTCCCGTTGATCTTTTAATCCAATTAAAAGATCCAACGTCTCAACATCTCAACTTTACATATTTAATCGAAAATCTAATTACCGATTAAATGAAAGCCCAATACAATATCGGCCCGTCCATCCAATGGACTTTCCCTTAAGTAATCCAATTACTTATTTTATCCTTCGAGATTGACTCCAAGTGGATCTCTCAACCTCCTCGGTGATTTGTGTGTGACCCTTTAGGTTCACCCTCAAGCTAGACTTGGGCCCCGTGTCCCACAAGGGCCCGTTACCATGGGTGGCCGTCTAGCAACGGTCCATGGCACTAGAGACTAGGTGAATTGGCGTGAACATTTAGGCGCCGATTCCGTACGGTACGATCCTTCCGTCTACCGTCTCCCGGCCTTACTCTAGGGTATGGAATTGGGCGTCGGTTCCCATCCTTGACTAGACATCTATGCTTAATACTCGAGACCACGTATGCTTCATTGCGTCGACACAGGAAACCATTCCCTGTTCGACCAACCACTGTGGCCACAGCTTCAAACAGCATGAACGTGTCTCCGAGTGCATAGGAGATACCTCTATCACATACTGACAGGGGACGGATCCTCTTCTTGGAATCCACCGTCCTCGCTACACATTCTGACTGCACTGGACAAGGCTTATAATGATCATCTTACAGAATGATCACCTCTCGCCAGATCCAAGATACAGCCGTCCTGTGCACGTGACTGCCATGATTCCTCAAGTCTGAGGATTACTCCCGTACTATCGGAACCGGGGAATCCAATCATACCGACCAAGCCTCCAAGGCTTCCATATGATGATCCCCGCGAGTCAGTCCAGTCGGCTCGACCCCAGTCGACCAACCCATCAAGACCGTGTAGGCGTCCCACGCCTGTCGCCGATGAAACACGGCACTCATCCAATGAACACGACTCTTGATGCAAGTCTCAATAGGACACTCGATGCCCTGTCTCGAGGTCCTCGACTTGGAACGTTTCAGACCCAACTCTTAATCAGTTGGTTTCATGACCACCATCTAATGCGTGGCCCCAACTGCACGAGTTGTTATCCATGGTCTGTGGGCTTTGTTGCGATATAAGTTAAACACCGTTTTAACAAATGTAAAGTGAGCACAACAAAGTAGGTACCAATAGTGACGAACACTCACTTTATTCATCACATAATAATATTACAATTACATCGAGTTGTATAATAGGTTACAAATCGCCAAACCTATTGGCTTTCTGGTCACCTATTCTAACAATCTCCCACTTGACCTAAAGCCAATCACCCATAGACCTCAAACCTATCTTATCCAGATGCTGAGTATGGGCAACTTGCGACACGGGCTTAGTAAGTGGATCTGCTATGTTTTCTGCGGAGCTGACTCGGTCCATCCGAACGTCACCCCTGCCAACCATCTCTCTGAGCAGATGGTAGCGTCTAAGAATATGCTTGGATCGGTGATGAGATCTCGGTTCCTTTGCTTGCGCTATGGCCCCGTTGTTATCGCAGAAGATAACCACTGGCTCAGCGATGCTAGGTACTACACCCAACTCTTGGATATAGCTCTTCATCCAAACCGCCTCCTTTAGCAGCTTCCGAAGCTGCTATGTATTCAGACTCTGTGGTGGAGTCCGCCGTGGTAGCTTGCTTGGAACTCTTCCAAGCAACCACGCCACCATTAAGTTTGAATACATAACCAGACTGAGACTTGGCATCATCGTCATCCGACTGGAAGCTAGCGTCGCTATAGCCTTCCAGTATCAACTCTCCACTGCCGTAGATCAAGAACATGTCCTTAGTCCTTTTCAGGTACTTCAAGATAGTCTTGACTGCACTCCAGTGTGCCTCCCCGGCACACGACTGATATCGACTTGTTACGCTCAAAGCGAAAGCCACATCAGGTCTAGTGCATTGAACAGCATACTGTATGCTGCCTACGGCTGAAACAGAGGCCGAGAGTTTGAGAGAGAGGAGAGGATTTTTGTCTTCTCTTTTTCTTAGAAAAAGATGAATAATGAATCACTTATGCTTGGTGTTGTATATTCTAATATATATACATAATTAATGTGATTATTGGAATGTGTCTAGGTTCATCCAATGATGTCTAGATCCATTCCAATCAATCACCATTAATTCTTCAAGCAAGCCTACCAAAATTTATGGTATGATCAAATTATACCAAAAGGGAAGAGCTTGATTGGAGTTGATTTGTCTCTTTCCAAAAGAGATAAGTCAACATACCACCTAGCATGAAACATGGCTGATTTTGCTTCCTCCAAGGGAGCATGTCGGCCATGTTTAATTAAGGGAAGAAGTCCAACTTCTTCCTATTCCAAAATAGGAATTATTTCTCCTCTCGGGTATAACTTAACGGACCGGGTTTTATCGTAATCCAATTACGACAAACCCAACATTAAATCCAATTTAAAGTCCATTTAAATTATTCCTGTTGATCTTTTTAATCCAATTAAAAGATCCAACGTCTCAACGTCTCAACTTTCCATATTTAATCGAAAATCCAATTTTACCGATTAAACGGAAGCCCGATACAATATCGTCCCGTCCATCCAATGGACTTTCCCTTAAGCAATCCAATTACTTATTTTATCCTTTGAGATTGACTCCAAGTCGATCTCTCAACCTCCTCGGTGATTTGTGTGTAACCCTTTAGGTTCACCCTCAGCTAGACTTGGGCCCGTGTCCCACAAGGGCCCGTTACCATGGGTGGCCGTCTAGCAACGGTCCATTTAGTCGCCGATTCCGTGCGGGTACGATCCTTCCGTCTAACGTCTCCCGGCCTTAGTCTAGGGTATGGAATTGGGCGTCGGTTCCCATCCTTGACTAGGCATCTATGCTTAATACTCGAGACCATGTATGCTTCATTGCGTCGACACAGGAAACCATTCACTGTTCGACCAACCACTGTGGCCACAGCTTCAAACAGCATGAACGTGTTTCTGAGCACATAGGAGATACCTCTGTCACATACTGACAGGGGACGGATCCTCTTCTTGGAATCCACCGTCCTCGCTACGCATTCCGATTGCACTGGACAAGGCTTATGATGATCATTGTATAGAATGATCACCTCTCGCCAGATCCAAGATACAGCCGTCATGTGCACGCGACTGCCATGATCCCTCAAGTCTGAGGATTACTCCCGTACTATCGGAACCGGGAAAACCAATCATACCGACCAAGCCTCCAAGGCTTCCATATGATGATCCCCGTGAGTCAGTCCAGTCGGCTCGACCCCAGTGGACCAACCCATCAAGATCGTGTAGGCGTCCCACGCCTGTCGCCGATGAAACACAACACTCATCCAATGAACAAGACTCTTGACGCAAGTCTCAATAGGACTCTGGATGCCTTGTCTCGAGGTTGTCGACTTGGAACGTTTTAGACCCAACTCTTAATCAGTTGGTTTCATGACCACCATCCAATGCGTGGCCCAACTGCACGAGTTGTTATCCATGGTCTGTGGGCTTTGTTGCGATATAAGTTAAACACCATTTTAACAAATGTGAAATGAGCGCAACAAAGTAAGCACCAGAAGTGACAAATACTCATTTTATTCATCACATAATAATATTACATTTACATTAAGTTGTCAGATAGGTTACAAATCGCCAAACCTATTAGCTTTCTGGTCACCTATTCTAACAATCTCCCACTTGACCTAAAGCCAATCACCCATTGACCTCAAACCTCTTATTCAATTGGTGAGTGTGGGCAACTTGCGACATGGGCTTAGCAAGTGGATCTGCTATGTTTTCTGCGGAGCTGACTCGGTCCAACCGAATGTCACTCCTGCTATCCATCTCTCTAAGTAGATGGTAGCGTCTAAGAATACGCTTGGATCGTGATGAGATCTCGATTCTTTTGCTAGCGCTATCGCCCCGTTGTTATCATAAAAGATAATTACAGGCTTAGCAATGTTAGGTACTATATCCAACCCTTGGATGTAGCTCATCAACCAAACCACTCCTTAGCAGCTTCCGAAGCTGCTATGTATTCAGAACTCTATGGTGGAGTCCGCCGTGGTAGCCTGCTTGGAACCATTCCAAGTAACCACGCCACCATTTAGTCTAAATACAAAACCAAACTGAGACTTGGCATCATCGTCATCCGGCTGGAAGCTAGCATCGCTATAGCCTTCCAGTATCAACTCTCCACCGCCATAGATCAAGAACATGTCCTTAGTCCTTTTTGAGGTACTTCAGGATAGTCTTGACTGCACTCCAGTGTGCCTCCCCTGCACACGACTGATATCGACTTGCTACGCTCAGAGCGAAAGCGACATCAGGTCTAGTGCACTGAACAACATACTGTATGCTGCCTACAGCTTAAGCATAGGGGATGTCCAACATCCGTTTAAGCTCCTCATCAGTCTTAGGAGACTGCTTCTTGGATAACTTAATTCCATGTCTCATAGGAACGAATCCTCGTTTTGAGTTCTCCATCTTGAATCTCTTCAAGACTTTCTCAATAACGAGGACTGGGCCATTCCTAATATCCTTCTAGATCTATCCCTGTAGATCTTGATGCCAAGGATGTAGGATGCCTCGCCCATATCCTTCATGGAGCATTTGTGTTGACAACCAAGCTTTAGTGGTACCCAACATCTTAACATAATTCCCAATAAGCAAGATGTCATCCACGTAAAGCACTAGAAATGCAACTGAGCTCCCACTGATCTTCTTGTATACACAAGGATCAATCTCGTTCTTGATGAAAATTATATCCCCGTATGACTTCATCAAAACATATGTTCCAGCTTCGAGAAACTTGTTTGAGGCCATAGATGGACCTTTGGAGACGGCAGACCTTCTGCTCTTCTCCAACACTTGTGAAACCTTTCCAGCTGATCCATATAGATCTCTTCCTCTACGAAACTGTAGAGGAAGGCCGTTTTCACGTCCATCTACCATATTTCATAGTCATACCATGCTGCTATGGCAAGCAGTATCCGAATGGACTTGGCCATTGCTACGGGCGAGTAGGTTTCCTCAAAATTGACCTCGGGTCGCTGAGTGTAACCTTCGCCACAAGCCTGGCTTTGAAGGTTGTAACCTCCCCATCAGCTCCAAGCTTACGTTTGTAGACCCATTTACACCCTACGGGTTTTACCCCTTTAGGTGGGTCTACTAGGGTCCAAACCTTGTTTGTACACATCGAGTCCATCTCGGATTTCATGGCCTCAAGCCACTTGTCCGAATCGATGTCCGACATCGCTTCTCCGTATGTCTTTGGATCATTATCCAACTGACCGGTCAGGCCCAGAAATCCATACCTATCAGGTGCATGGGATACTCTGGCCGACCTACGGAGGACTGGAACAATATCAGTGTGAACTACTGGTTCAGATGTCACTGCCGCCTCATGGGGTGCCTCACTTGTTTCCTCAAGGAGCACCTCATCGCGTCGACTATCCGATGGAAAACCCTTTTCCAAGAACACTGCGTTTCGCGAGACAAAAACCTTTTGCTCGGAGGGATCATAGAAATAATACCCCGCAGTTTCTTTCGGATAGCCGATGAACCTGCATAAACTAGACCTTGAGTCCAGTTTATCTCCCACTAATCTCTTGACATATGTGGGGCAACCCCACACTTTCAAGTATTTGTAGGAGGCAGGCTTGCCATGCCGTATCTCATATGGCGTCTGGGATACCGTCTTAGATGGAGCCAAGTTCAAAAATTTGGCCACCGTCTCAAGAGCGTATCCCCAGAAGGAAAGGGGAAGTTCGGTAAAACTCATCATGGATCGGACCATGTCCAACAAGGTCCGATTCCTCCTTTCAGACACACCATTAAGCTGTGGTGTTCTAGGAGGGGTCCACTGAGAGAGAATCCCATTCTCTTTTAGATAATCAGTAAACTCACCACTTAAATACTCTCCGCCTCGGTCCGACCGAAGGGCTTTGATCTTTCGACCGGTTTGGTTCTCTACTCTAAGTCTGTATTCCTTAAACCTTCCAAGGCTTTAGACTTGTACCGCATCAGGTAAATATAACCATACCGTGAGTGATCATCGGTGAAGTTTATGAAGTACGAGTACCCACCTCTAGCCTGAGTATTTAGTGGGCCACAGACATCCGTATGGATCAAATGCTACAGACCACTGGCTAGCGTACTTTGTCCAACAAGGGGTTTCTTGGTCATCTTTCCCTTGAGACAGGATTCGCAGGTCGGTAGGTTGTCCAAATCATCTATTTTTAGAATCTTTAAGTCCACCAACCTTCTTATCCTATCTTTAGACATATGACCTAACCTCGCATGCCATATCTGTGTGTTATTATGATCATCACATTTTCGTTTGTGTTCTATGTTAGAGTAGGTGACCAGAAAGTCAATGGTATTGGCTGTTCTGAGAACCATTCGTCAATCTGTGAAACAAGTAATATTATGTTAATGAATGTAGTAAGGATTCATAGGCATGAGTTTGTTGTACTTACTGCTTGCATCGTTACGATGTCACAACAAACGCCCACAGACTGAAATAACATTTCGGGAAATTGGAACTACGCTTGGAGGTAGGTTCATGAAATCAGTTTCACCGAATCAGTCTGAAATACTCCAAGTCAAAGGAATCTCGAGACAGGGCATCGAGAATCCATTTGAGACTTGCACTAAGCATCTGCTGTCGTGTTTCATCGACGGGTGACGAGGATCGTCTAAGCAGTGTTAGTGGGTCGGCGTGCTGGGGAGCGGCCCCGACTGAGAAGACTCGCGGGAATCGTCATATAGAAGCTACTCGGGCTTGGTCGGTATGACTCGTATTCCCGGTTCCGATAGTACGGGATTAGTCCTCGAACTTGAGGATCACGGCAGTCCCCTACATACTAAGGCTGTATCTTGGATCTGGTGAAATTTGACCGATTATATCAAATGGTCATCATAACCCTCGTCCAGTGCAGTCGGAGTATGTAAGAACGGTGAATTCCAAGATAGGATCTGTCCCCTGTCAAAGGATATGACAGCAAGATCTCCTATGCGCTCGGAGATGGTTTAGACTCACAAAGTCTATGGCCATAGCACTTGATGTAGTGGGAGAGGATTTCCTACGTCGAGTTAAACCTATCTCGAGCATTATGCATAGTTGCCTAGTCAACGATGGGAACCGACCCCTAGACTAAAGGCCGGGAGACAGGCGCCAGTAGGACCGCACCCGTTACGTATCGAGCGTCGGTAGGACCGCACTTGCGTTTAACTCGGAGCCTAAATGTTCACACCATAAATTCACCTAGTCTCTAGTGCCATGGACCGTTGCTAGATGGCCACCCATGGTAACCGACTACTTTAGTTATGAAATAACGAAAAGTAGGTCCAAGTCTAGCTGAAAGGTGAACCTAAAGAGTCACACCCGCTACACCAAATGAAAGGGAATTAATTTGGGCCTGCCGCCCCTGCGCGCGCGCAGGCCCCTTGCCTGCGTGCGCGCACGCTTGGCCGGCGGCTGCTGCAGCTAGGGTTTTTGAAACCCTAGTATTATTTTTTTTTATTTTTTATTTACTTTTCAGTTTTAATTTTGAATTAATTCTGAAGTTCGTTTTTGGGTTCAATTTTGCCTAAATTCCTAAAGACATTATTTTAGGAGTAAAATAAATTGGATTTGGAATCCCGGGGTTATTTTACTTAAAATAATGAGGAAAGGTTTTCCTAAAAGAGAAAAATATTATTACCAATATTTGTGTTTTATTTTTCACACGTTGCGCACATGGTCATTTATTATTTATGATCCCGGAGGTCCCTTGGCGTTTTCCATGAAGTGAAGAAAGAGGAAAAGAGACCAAGGCCCATCAGCATGATGATTGGGTTACTATTATTGTAATAGTATAGGACCAACCCTAGATTGACCATAGATCCACTGCGGGCTCAGTGGGTCGCATAGGATTTGGGCTCGTGATCATCCAACAGGGGCGTGCTAGGCTTTAATTTTGCATGTGGTTATTATGATGGATGAATGGCTTTTATTTATCATATAACTGCTATGGATGGATTTATTTATGCAGTATGGATGAATGTATCGATATATTATGAGATCTCGGTCATTCACTACTCTCACATTGGTTGGACCAATGTTGAAATATTAGACCCTAAATAAAATGGACATGAACTCTAGGAGTTCGTCCATGCCTTCCAATCCGTAGCACAGTGAGGAAGCTGTTTTAGGTCAATAGCGTGGTCTCACGAGTCGTGTCATGAACGAAAAATGGGCTGCTGTTACCTGTCTCACGAGTCGTGGGGGTACCAGTGGGTTTGTGGCTCGGTCGATTGGGTCGGGTCTAACGCCCAATTAGCATGATTCGCTTGGAGTCCTCGGGATCATGCGAAAGGGTGAGGCAATAATCTTGGGAATCTCGTGGAACGAGAATGGTATGGAATACCTCCCACAGGATCTTTTCCATGCGAATCGTAAAAGCGGGGTATGGGAAAATCGCTGTGGATCCCAAGCCCACTAGGAAAGGATTTCCCGAAAATCACGTTTGAGAGTACCGTGTTTTCGTATAAATAGTGGGAGGATTAAATGACTAAAGACCAAGCATTTAATTATTTCATCAAACCACCGTCTTTATTTTCTGCTGATCGCGCGTTGTTTTCTAAATGTAGATTTTAAAATGTCTAAGAACCCACTATCAACCATTCTTGAGACAAACAAATTTAATGGAACCAACTACAACGACTGGTTGCGCAATCTCAGGATAGTCCTAGATTACGAGAACCAAGGCTACGTCATGGACGAGCCTCTCCCTAGGACCTTACCGGAAGGATCCACGCCAGAAGAACGTGAGACGTTCGAGACTTGGCATAAGGATAACCGGAAGGTCCGTAGCGTCATACTTGCTTCGATGACCAATGAGATTCAGAAGCAATATGAAAGGCTAGACGATGTCCCTTCCATTATGGCTCGCCTTAAGGATTGCTATGCAGTCCCGGACCGGCATACTAGGTATGTCGCGACCAAGGCGTTCTTTGGAACTAAAATGACAGAAGGATCCTCTGTACAAGAGCATGGGGTTAAAATGCTTACGCTAGTGGAAAAGCTCGAGGACCTAAAGGCAGGTCTCGATAACGAAACGTACATAGATGTGATCCTTCAGTCACTCCCACCCTCCTTCGACCAATTTATTGTCAACTACAACATGAATGCACTTGAGAAGGGCATTCATGAGTTGATCAATATGTTGGTGCAATACGAGGCAACGACTAAGAAGTCCACGCCTTCGGTATTGTTTGGAGGTGCTTCAACTTCCAAGACGAAAGGCAAGGGTGCCGGACGTTGGAAAAAGAAGAAGGGGAAGGGAAGCCGTCATAGCAGCTACGAACACTCAGAGTGTTCCCATTGCCAAAGAGGGGAAAGGCAAAGGAAAGGGAAAGGTTGTCTCCAAGCAACAGTCAAAGGCATTATGACATATGTATCAACTGCCGTGAGAAAGGGCATTGGAAGAGAGAGTGCCCCAAACTCTTCTCAAACCAACGTATATATGTGATTGAGGTTAATATGGTCACTAATTCTGCCTCTTGGGTATTGGATACCGGCTGTGGAGCTCACATTTGCAATGATTTGCAGGTGCTGAAAAGAAGCAGAAAACTAAGTAGCGGGGACATGATCCTGAAGCTTGGAAATGGCAAGGCCATCTCGGCAGAAGCAGTAGGATCCGCCACTTTTAGTGATTGGTGATACCATTAGCATAGAATTAGAGCAGGTTTATTTTGTACCTAGTATGATTAAGAACATCATTTCCATTCCATTGTTGGACAATAGTGGTTATGAGTTCAAAATCAATAAAAATTGCTTTTATTTGATGAGGTGTGGAATTGCTCATCTACTTGGTACATTGCACAACGGGCTCTATATCTTGCAACAAACGAATTTCGTTCTTAACGCTCAACACAAACGGAAATTAGATAATAACGGGAACGCACGTCTGTGGCACGCTAGGCTAGGTCACATATCCCAAGATAGGATGAAAAGGTTGGTAGACTCAAAGAACCTAGAGGTTGGGGACTTGAGTGATCTACCAACTTGTGAATCTTGTCTAAGAGGGAAAATGACCAAGAAGCTCTTTGTAGGACAAAGTAGGCTTGCCACAGGTCTGTTGGACTTGGTCCATACAGACGTATGTGGACCACTAAGGACGCAGGCCCGAGGTGGGTTCTCCTACTTCATAACCTTCACCGATGACCATTCACGGTACGGTTATGTTTACCTGATGAGGTACAAGTCTGAAGCTCTTGAGAGGTTTAAAGAATTCAGGCTTGAAGTGGAGAACCAGACCAACTGCAAAATTAAAGTCCTACGGTCAGACCGAGGCGGTGAATACCTTAGTGCCGAATTCCTAGATTATCTAAAAGAAATGGTATAATATCTGAATGGACACCTCCCGGAACACCACTGTTAAATGGCGTCTCTGAAAGGAGGAACCGAACCCTGTTGGACATGGTTCGGTCCATGATGAGTTTTACAAATTGCCCTTATCGTTTTTGGGGTTATGCATTAGAAACGGCAGCCAAGTTGTTGAATTTGGCGCCTACCAGTGCATTGACCCAAACGCCATATGAGATATGGCACGACAAGCCTGCGTCCTACAACTACTTGAAAGTGTGGGGTAGCCCCGCATACGTCAAGAGGTTAGTGGGAGATAAGCTAGAATCCAGGTCTAGCCTATGCAGGTTCGTTGGATACCCTAGAGAAACTGCGGGTTATTACTTTTATGACCCTTTGGAACAAAAGGTATTTGTTTCAAGGAATGCAGTATTCTTGGAGCAAGGCTTCCCGGAGGATATCCAAACCTGATGAGCTGATCCTTGAGGAATCAAGTGATGGAACTCAGCCATCAGAAATAGCCGCGGAAACCTCACCAAGAGGATTTAGGATTAACGCACGGAGGGCTGACCAACCTAGAGAAGTCCAACATGCTAGGCATGAAGGACAACCTCAAGAAAGGCCAGTCCCGGCCCCTGAACCGCCGGCTCCGATACAGTCAGCGCCCACAGTCACCACTGACGTTCCCGTCCTCCGTAGATCCACTAGAGAATCCAGACCTCCAGTGAGATATGGGTTTCTAGGTGCGACCGATCTTCTGGATAACGATCCTAAGACATACGGGGAAGCGATGTCTGACATCGACTCCGGGAAATAGCTTGAGGCCATGAAGACCGAAATGGACTCCATGAGCGAGAACCAAGTTTTGGAGACTTGTAGATCCACCGAAAGGTGTTAAGCCAGTGGGCTGTAAGTGGGTCTACAAGCGCAAACTCGGCGTTGATGGAGAAGTCATAACCTTTAAGGCTAGGCTTGTAGCCAAGGGATACACTCAACGACCCGGGGTCGATTTTGAGGATACCTACTCGCCAGTAGCCATGGCTAAGTCCATTCGGATCCTGCTTGCCATAGCAGCATGGTATGACTATGAAATATGGCAGATGGACGTGAAAACGGCCTTCCTCAACGGTTTCGTTGAAGAAGAGATCTATATGGATCAGCCGGAGGGTTTCACGGTCACTGGAGAAGAACAGAAGGTCTGTCGTCTCCAGAAGTCCATCTATGGCCTCAAACAAGCATCCCGAAGTTGGAACATTCGATTTGATGAAGTAATACGGGGATATGACTTCATCAAAAACGAATCCGACCCTTGTGTATACAAGAAGGTCAGTGGGAGCTCTATAGTGTTCCTAGTGCTTTACGTGGATGACATTCTGCTCATTGGTAATTGACGTCAGAATGTTAGGAAACACAAAAGCATGGTTGTCAACCAAGTTTTCCATGAAGGACTTGGGTGAAGCCTCCTACATCCTAGGCATCCAGATTGTCAGGAACAGATCTAAAAGGATGTTAGGGCTCACCCAAAAACTCGTATATGGAGAAAGTCCTAAAGAGATATCGAATGGACAACTCCAAACGAGGATTCCTTCCAATGAGGCATGGGATCAAGTTGTCCAAGAAGCAGTCCCCGCAGACTGATGAGGAACTTGAAAAGATGAAAGTCATCCCCTATGCTTCTGCCGTAGGTAGCATCCAATATGCGGTCCATTGCACCAGGCCTGACATTGCATACGCTTTGAGCGTGACAAGCAGATATCAGTCCTGTGCAGGAAGGGGACATTGGAATGCCGTTAAGGGCATCCTTAAGTACCTAAGGAGGACTAAGGAAATGTTCCTAGTCTATGGCAATGGAGAACTAATTCTGGAAGGCTTTTAGCGACGCTAGCTTCCAGTCTGATGACGATGATGCCAAGTCTCAATCGGGGTATGTATTCAAACTCAACGGAGGAGTAGTGGCTTGGAAAAGTTCCAAGCAAGCAACCACTGCTGACTCAACCACTGAGGCTGAATACATAGCAGCTTCAGAAGCTGCTAAGGAAGCGGTTTGGATGAGAAACTACATCTAAGAGTTGGGTGTGGTGCCTAGCATCGCCGAGCCTGTTGTCATCTTCTGTGATGACAACGTGCAATAGCGCAAGCAAAGGAACCGAGATCTCATCACCGTTCTAAACACATTCTTAGACGCTACCATCTTCTTAGAGAAATGGTAGGAAGAGGTGACGTTCGGATGGACCGAGTCAACTCGGCAGACAACACAGCAGACCCGCTGACAAGCCTATGTCGCAGAGTGCTCATACGCAACATCTTGAGAAGATGGGGATTAGGCATATGGGTGATTGGCTTTAAAGGTCAAGTGGGAGATTGTTAGAATAGGTGACCATGTAAGCCAATTTTGGCGGGTATATGTAACCTATGTCTAGACAATTATAGGTGTTTGATAAATCATTAATGAATAAAGAAGTGAATTTCATTTGGCATTACTTTGTTTGTGTTCACTTATATCTGTTTTCTATATCTGTTCACTACGCAAACAAAGCCTACGGACTGAGAATCAATTTCGGGGACTGGGACTACGCTTGGAGGTAGGTCCATGGAATCAGTCTTCCCGAATCAGTCCGGAAATCTCCAAGTCAAGGAATCCCGAAAATGGGTACCGGGATTCCATTTGAGACTTGCACTAAGCACCTGCTGTCGTGTTTCATCGACGGGTGACGAGGGTCGTCTAAGCAGTTTTAGTGGGTTAGCATGCTAGGACGCAGCTGACTGAGGTGACTCGCGGGAACCGTCTTACGGAGGACCTTGAGTATGGTCAGCAAGGTATGACGTGTATTCCCGGTTCCAACGGTACAGGTCAAGTCCTTTGACTTGAGGAATTGCTGAGTTTATCTGTACATCAGGGCTGTATCTTAGATATGGTGAGAGATTGCCAGAATTCTCTTTGGTAGTCATAAGCCATGTCTAGTGCAGTTCTGGTGTGCAAAGTGACAGTAGTTTCCAAGAAAGGATCTGTCTCCTATCAATAGGTTTTGGCAGTTGAGTCTCATGTATACTCTAGGTCTTGTCCCTAAAATTGTGGCCACAGTGACTGAACAGAAGGGAAGGATTCCCTTGCGGCGTTTAGTAAGGACAGACCAACACTTAGGTCTAAAATGGGTACCTGCATTTTCCGTGCCCTAGACTCTAAGTGATGAGACCGAAGACAGAAGGACAAGTGTACTGTTAGAGCCTAAATGTTCATCCCTGAATATTTCACCTAGTCTCTAGTGCCATGGACCGTTGCTAGATGGCCACCCATGGTAACGGAAGGATTCTAGGAATCCGACCAAGTCTAGCTGAAAGGTGAACCTAAAGAGTCACACACTATCCACACACATTTAGATATTTAATTAGGAATTAAATATTGGAGTGAAGGAATGATTAAATTGGATTTAATCGGGTCCTTTATTTTTCTTGGAGAAATAATTCCTTCTATTAGATATAAGGAATTAAATTGATAAATTAGATTTATCAAAGGGATTTATTTAATGGGCTTAAATAATATTTATATTTATTTTAGCCTCTTGGAAATGTTTAAATAGGTTTTAAATATTCCATTAAATTAAATTAAATCAACGGTTGAGATCAATGGGAGAGATGGATGGCTAGGATTGTTTTGACTAGGTCAAAACACTACTTTGACTAGGACTTTGACTAGGTCAAAATCCTAGTCAAAATAGAGTTCTTGAAAGAGGACTTTAAAGAGGATCAAACTCCTCTTCTATATAAACCCCTAGCATCCTACAAGTTGCATGATGATGAAATTCCAACACACACAACACACACACACAACTCGGCTCTCTCTCCCTCTATCTCGTCCGCCCTCTCTCTCTCACACACTCCAAGAAAATTATTTTTCTTTGTTCTCTTGTTCTTGGAACATTAGAACTTGATGAATCAATACCGTTAATTCATAACGTGTTGTTGATTCATCCACTCCAAAATATAAACTTGTTTGTTGCTAGCACGACGTGCAAGATACGTGGGTGGATCGTGTGTCACGATTTGGAGGGTCTCAAGAACGAGATCTTGGTGCAAAACGGGGAACAACGCGTGTAGCCGTTGAAGACGAAAACGACAACGGGTAGGTCTCGTTTATGATTTTCGTCCCTTTTAATTTTCTACCCTATGGCCTCCATGATTCTTTTATGTTTTATTATTCATGAGATACACCGAACACCCGGGAATTTCAAAGGCACACCCTTTGAAACGTGTTCTTTAATTTAAAAGCATGTTTAAATTCCATATTTATTTTTGATTATACCGCGCTTCCGCATTCGCGCTTTTCCCGGGACGATCCACAATTCCTTTCAGTGGTATCAGAGCCCGGTTCGGTGTATAGGCCTAGGGTTCATGTGCGTTTTAAGCATGAAACGTGTTTTGAGCATGTTTTTAATTGAATCTTGATTTTCTTGATTATTAAAGCATGTTGTTTTATTGCTTTTAATTCGTGTGAAATTCTGAATGTTGGTATTTTTCTGTTTTTCTTGGGAAACGGGGGGAAAATTTGAACTAAAAACGAGAAACGCCGCAGCCGAGCACTGCCGGCAGGGCAGACGCGCGCAGGCAAGGGTAGCCTGCGCGCGCCCGCCCAGCCGGTCGCGCAGGGGCAGCGCGCAGCCAGGATGGCTGCGCGCGGGCGCGCGCGCAAGGGGGCGCCTCCAGCCGCGCGCGCGGGCAGACGAGGGTGTCTGCGCGCGCGCGGCCGGTAGGCGCGCTCATGCGCGCGCACGCGCGCAAGGCTGTCGGGCAGAGAGCCCGCGCGCGGACGGCATCAGGCGCGCTTCCAGGCGCGCGCGCACGCAGACAGAGGCGTCTGCGCGCTCGCGCCCGGCGGGGGTGCCCAGTGCGCGTCTGCGCGCGCGCACTACGCACAACGCAGGCACGCGGCTGGCGACCAGCAGGCCGGCGCGCGCGAGGCAAAGGAGCCTGCGCGCGCGACGGCCTGCCGGAACACCAGGCCGCGCAGCGCGCTGCCGGCCAGGCGCGCGCGCGCACGCAGGCAAGGGGCCTGCGCGCGCGCGCCCGGCCAGGCAGTGCCTGCTCGCGCGCAGGGGCGGCAGGCTGGGCCTGCTGCCCTGCGCGCACGGCCGGCCGGCTGCTGCTGGTGGCGGCGGCCGGCGGCTGCTGCAGCTAGGGTTTTTGAAACCCTAGTATTATTTTTTTATTTTTTATTTACTTTTCAGTTTTAATTTTGAATTAATTCTGAAAATTCATTTTTGGGTTCAATTTTGCCTAAATTCCTAAAGACATTATTTTAGGAGTAAAATAAATTTGATTTGGAATCCCGGGGTTATTTTACTTAAAATAATGAGGAAAGGTTTTCCTAAAACGAGAAAAATATTATTACCAATATTTGTGTTTTTTTTTTCACACGTTGCGCACATGATCATTTATTTCTGTTTTGGATTATTATGATTGGAAATCATGAATTATTGGTTATATTGTAATTATGTGATTGGATCATGTGATTATGTGTGTTGGATGGAAATGGATGATCACGAGCCCTAGACCGGATGTATGGTTTAATTTTCTGTTGGGCCTGTGTGCCTCTTTAACTGCTTTCTCCTTCTCTCTTTCTAGTTGCCTTGGAATAATAAGGCATTCTACCTCCCTCCTTATGTACTCCCCCCGGGTTTTCGCTGGGGTTTCTATTTTTTATAATGTAATGAGAGTAGACTAGGAGTGAGGTTTCCATTTTTGTAATTGGTGGAGTAGAAGGAAGGACCACATGGAGAGCCCAGACCGGAGGTCCCTTGGCGTTTTCCATGAAGTGAAGAAAGAGGAAAAAAGAGACCAAGGCCATCAGCATGATGATTGGGTTACTATTATTGTAATAGTATAGGACCAACCCTAGATTGACCATAGATCCACTGCGGGCTCAGTGGGTCGCATAGGATTTGGGCTCGTGATCATCCAACAGGGGCGTGCTAGGCTTTAATTTTGCATGTGGTTATTATGATGGATGAATGGCTTTTATTTATCATATAACTGCTATGGATGGATTTTATTTATGCATTATGGATGAATGTATCGATATATTATGAGATCTCAGTCATTCACTACTCTCACATTGGTTGGACCAATGTTGAAATATTAGACCCTAAATAAAATGGACATGAACTCTAGGAGTTCGTCCATGCCTTCAAATCCGTAGCACAGTGAGGAAGCTGTTTTAGGTCAATAGCGTGGTCTCACGAGTCGTGGCACGTTATTGTACTTAAAAGAAGCTGCACTGTGTCATGAACGAAAAAATGGGCTGCTGTTACCTGTCTCACGAGTCGTGGGGGTACCAGTGGGTTCTGTGGCTCGGTCGATTGGGTCGGGTCTAACGCCCAATTAGCATGATTCGCTTGGAGTCCTCGGGATCATGCGAAAGGGTGAGGCAATAATCTTGGGAATCTCGTGGAACGAGAATGGTATGGAATACCTCCCACAGGATCTTTTCCATGCGAATCGTAAAAGCGGGGTATGGGAAAAATCGCTGTGGATCCCAAGCCCACTAGGAAAGGATTTCCCGAAAATCACGTTTGAGAGTACCGTGTTTTCGTATAAATAGTGGGAGGATTAAATGACTAAAGACCAAGCATTTAATTATTTCATCAAACCACCGTCTTTATTTCTGCTGATCGCGCGTTGTTTTCTAAATGTAGATTTAAAATGTCTAAGAACCCACTATCAACCATTCTTGAGACAAACAAATTTAATGGAACCAACTACAACGACTGGTTGCGCAATCTCAGGATAGTCCTAGATTACGAGAACCAAGGCTACGTCATGGACGAGCCTCTCCCTAGGACCTTACCGGAAGGATCCACGCCAGAAGAACGTGAGACGTTCGAAGACTTGGCATAAGGATAACCGGAAGGTCCGTAGCGTCATACTTGCTTCGATGACCAATGAGATTCAGAAGCAATATGAAAGGCTAGACGATGTCCCTTCCATTATGGCTCGCCTTAAGGATTGCTATGCAGTCCCGGACCGGCATACTAGGTATGTCGCGACCAAGGCGTTCTTTGGAACTAAGATGACAGAAGGATCCTCTGTTACAAGAGCATGGGGTTAAAATGCTTACCCTAGTGGAAAAAGCTCGAGGACCTAAAGGCAGGTCTCGATAACGAAACGTACATAGATGTGATCCTTCAGTCACTCCCACCCTCCTTCGCCCAATTTATTGTCAACTACAACATGAATGCACTTGAGAAGGGCATTCATGAGTTGATCAATATGTTGGTGCAATACGAGGCAACGACTAAGAAGTCCACGCCTTCGGTATTGTTTGGAGGTGCTTCAACTTCCAAGACGAAAGGCAAGGGTGCGGACGTTGGAAAAAGAAGAAGGGGAAGGGAAAAGCCGTCATAGCAGCTACGAAACACTCAGAGTGTTCCCATTGCCAAAGAGGGGAAAGGCAAAGGAAAGGGAAAGGTTGTCTCTAAGCAACAGTCAAAGGCATATGACATATGTATCAACTGCCGTGAGAAAGGGCATTGGAAGAGAGAGTGCCCCAAACTCTTCTCAAACCAAGGTATATATGTGATTGAGGTTAATATGGTCACTAATTCTGCCTCTTGGGTATTGGATACCGGCTGTGGAGCTCACATTTGCAATGATTTGCAGGTGCTGAAAAGAAGCAGAAAACTAAGTAGCGGGGACATGATCCTGAAGCTTGGAATGGAAAGGCCATCTCGGCAGAAGCAGTAGGATCCGCCACTTTAGTGATTGGTGATACCATTAGCATAGAATTAGAGCAGGTTTATTTTGTACCTAGTATGATTAAGAACATCATTTCCATTCCATTGTTGGACAATAGTGGTTATGAGTTCAAAATCAATAAAAATTGCTTTTATTTGATGAGGTGTGGAATTGCTCATCTACTTGGTACATTGCACAACGGGCTCTATATCTTGCAACAAACGAATTTCGTTCTTAACGCTCAACACAAACGGAAATTAGATAATAACGGGAACGCACGTCTGTGGCACGCTAGGCTAGGTCACATATCCCAAGATAGGATGAAAAGGTTGGTAGACTCAAAGAACCTAGAGGTTGGGGACTTTAGTGATCTACCAACTTGTGAATCTTGTCTAAGAGGGAAAATGACCAAGAAGCCCTTTGTAGGACAAAGTAGGCTTGCCACAGGTCTGTTGGACTTGGTCCATACAGACGTATGTGGACCACTAAGGACGCAGGCCCGAGGTGGGTTCTCCTACTTCATAACCTTCACTGATGACCATTCACGGTACGGTTATGTTTACCTGATGAGGTACAAGTCTGAAGCTCTTGAGAGGTTTAAAGAATTCAGGCTTGAAGTGGAGAACCAGACCAACTGCAAAATTAAAGTCCTACGGTCAGACCGAGGCGGTGAATACCTTAGTGCCGAATTCCTAGATTATCTAAAAGAAAATGGTATAATATCTGAATGGACACCTCCCGGAACACCACTGTTAAATGGCGTCTCTGAAAGGAGGAACCGAACCCTGTTGGACATGGTTCGGTCCATGATGAGTTTTACCAAATTGCCCTTATCGTTTTGGGGTTATGCATTAGAAACGGCAGCCAAGTTGTTGAATTTGGCGCCTACCAGTGCATTGACCCAAACGCCATATGAGATATGGCACGGCAAGCCTGCGTCCTACAACTACTTGAAAGTGTGGGGTAGCCCCGCATACGTCAAGAGGTTAGTGGGAGATAAGCTAGAATCCAGGTCTAGCCTATGCAGGTTCGTTGGATACCCTAGAGAAACTGCGGGTTATTACTGTTATGACCCTTTGGAACAAAAGGTATTTGTTTCAAGGAATGCAGTATTCTTGGAGCAAGGCTTCCCGGAGGATATCCAACCTGATGAGCTGATCCTTGAGGAATCAAGTGATGGAACTCAGCCATCAGAAATAGCCGCGGAAACCTCACCAAGAGGATTTAGGATTAACGCACGGAGGGCTGACCAACCTAGAGAAGTCCAACATGCTAGGCATGAAGGACAACCTCAAGAAAGGCCAGTCCCGGCCCCTGAACCGCCGGCTCCGATACAGTCAGCGCCCACAGTCACCACTGACGTTCCCGTCCTCCATAGATCCACTAGAGAATCCAGACCTCCAGTGAGATATGGGTTTCTAGGTGCGACCGATCTTCTGGATAACGATCCTTAAGACATACGGGGAAGCGATGTCTGACATCGACTCTGGGAAATGGCTTGAGGCCATGAAGACCGAAATGGACTCCATGAGCGAGAACCAAGTTTGGAGACTTGTAGATCCACCGAAAGGTGTTAAGCCAGTGGGCTGTAAGTGGGTCTACAAGCGCAAAACTCGGCGTTGATGGAGAAGTCACAACCTTTAAGGCTAGGATTGTAGCCAAGGATACACTCAACGACCCTGGGTCGATTTTGAGGATACCTACTTGCCAGTAGCCATGGCTAAGTCCATTCGGATCCTGCTTGCCATAGCAGCATGGTATGACTATGAAATATGGCAGATGGACGTGAAAACGGCCTTCCTCAACGGTTTCGTTGAAGAAGAGATCTATATGGATCAGTCGGAGGGTTTCACGGTCACTGGAGAAGAACAGAAGGTCTGTCGTCTCCAGAAGTCCATCTATGGCCTCAAACAAGCATCCCGAAGTTGGAACATTCGATTTGATGAAGTAATACGGGGATATGACTTCATCAAAACGAATCCGACCCTTGTGTATACAAGAAGGTCAGTGGGAGCTCTATAGTGTTCCTAGTGCTTTACGTGGATGACATTCTGCTCATTGGTAATGACGTCAGAATGTTAGGAAACACAAAAGCATGGTTGTCAACCAAGTTTTCCATGAAGGACTTGGGTGAAGCCTCCTACATCCTAGGCATCCAGATTGTCAGGAACAGATCTAAAAGGATGTTAGGGCTCACCCAAAACTCGTATATGGAGAAAGTCCTAAAGAGATATCGAATGGACAACTCCAAACGAGGATTCCTTCCAATGAGGCATGGGATCAAGTTGTCCAAGAAGCAGTCCCCGCAGACTGATGAGGAACTTGAAAAGATGAAAGTCATCCCCTATGCTTCTGCCGTAGGTAGCATCCAATATGCGGTCCATTGCACCAGGCCTGACATTGCATACGCTTTGAGCGTGACAAGCAGATATCAGTCCTGTGCAGGAAGGGGACATTGGAATGCCGTTAAGGGCATCCTTAAGTACCTAAGGAGGACTAAGGAAATGTTCCTAGTCTATGGCAATGGAGAACTAATTCTGGAAGGCTTTAGCGACGCTAGCTTCCAGTCTGATGACGATGATGCCAAGTCTCAATCGGGGTATGTATTCAAACTCAACGGAGGAGTAGTGGCTTGGAAAAGTTCCAAGCAAGCAACCACTGCTGACTCCACCACTGAGGCTGAATACATATCAGCTTCAGAAGCTGCTAAGGAAGCGGTTTGGATGAGAAACTACATCCAAGAGTTGGGTGTGGTGCCTAGCATCGCCGAGCCTGTTGTCATCTTCTGTGATAACAACGGTGCAATAGCGCAAGCAAAGGAACCGAGATCTCATCACCGTTCCAAACACATTCTTAGACGCTACCATCTTCTTAGAGAAATGGTAGGAAGAGGTGACGTTCGGATGGACCGAGTCAACTCGGCAGACAACACAGCAGACCCGCTGACAAAGCCTATGTCGCAGAGTGCTAACATATTGAGAAGATGGGGATTAGGTATATGGGTGATTGGCTTTAAAGGTCAAGTGGGAGATTGTTAGAATAGGTGACCATGTAAGCCAATTTTGGCGGGTATATGTAACCTATGTCTAGACAATTATAGGTATTTGATAAATCATTAATGAATAAAGAAGTGAATTTCATTTGGCATTACTTTGTTTGTGTCCACTTATATCTGTTTTCTATATCTGTTCACTACGCAAACAAAGCCCACGGACTGATAATCAATTTCGGGGACTGGGACTACGCTTGGAGGTAGGTCCATGGAATCAGTCTTCCCGAATCAGTCCGGAAATCTCCAAGTCAAGGAATCCCGAAAATGGGGTACCGGGATTCCATTTGAGACTTGCACTAAGCACCTGCTGTCGTGTTTCATCGACGGGTGACGAGGGTCGTCTAAGCAGTGTTAGTGGGTTAGCATGCTAGGACGCAGCTGACTGAGGTGACTCGCGGGAACCGTCTTACGGAGGACCTTGAGTATGGTCAGCAAGGTATGACGTGTATTCCCGGTTCCAACGGTACAGGTCAAGTCCTTTTGACTTGAGGAATTGCTGAGTTTTACCTGTACATCAGGGCTGTATCTTAGATATGGTGAGAGATTGTCATAATTCTCTTTGGTAGTCATAAGCCATGTCTAGTGCAGTTCTGGTGTGCAAAGTGACAGTAGTTTCCAAGAAAGGATCTGTCTCCTGTCAATAGGTTTTGGCAGTTGAGTCTCATGTATACTCTAGGTCTTGTCCCTAAAACTGTGGCCACAGTGATTGAACAGAAGGGAAGGATTCCCTTGCGGCGTTTAGTAAGGACAGACCAACACTTAGGTCCAAAATGGGTACCTGCATTTTCCGTGCCCTAGACTCTAAGTGATGAGACCGAAGACAGAAGGACAAGTGTACTGTTAGAGCCTAAATGTTCATCCCTGAATATTTCACCTAGTCTCTAGTGCCATGGACCGTTGCTAGATGGCCACCCATGGTAACGGAAGGATTCTAGGAATCCGACCAAGTCTAGCTGAAAGGTGAACCTAAAGAGTCACACACTATCCACACACATTTAGATATTTAATTAGGAATTAAATATTGGAGTGAAGGAATGATTAAATTGGATTTAATCGGGTCCTTTATTTTTCTTGGAGAAATAATTCCTTCTATTAGATATAAGGAATTAAATTGATAAATTAGATTTATCAAAGGGATTTATTTAATGGGCTTAAATAATATTTATATTTATTTTAGCCTCTTGGAAATGTTTAAATAGGTTTTAAATATTCCATTAAATTAAATTAAATCAACGGTTGAGATCAATGGGAGAGATGGATGGCTAGGATTGTTTTGACTAGGTCAAAACACTACTTTGACTAGGACTTTGACTAGGTCAAAATCCTAGTCAAAATAGAGTTCTTGAAAGAGGACTTTAAAGAGGATTCAAACTCCTCTTCTATATAAACCCTAGCATCCTACAAGTTGCATGATGATGAAATTCCAACACACACAACACACACACACAACTCGGCTCTCTCTCCCTCTATCTCGTCCGCCCTCTCTCTCTCACACACTCCAAGAAAATTATTTTTCTTTGTTCTCTTGTTCTTGGAACATTAGAACTTGATGAATCAATACCGTTAATTCATAACGTGTTGTTGATTCATCCACTCCAAAATATAAACTTGTTCGTTGCTAGCACGACGTGCAAGATACGTGGGTGGATCGTGTGTCACGATTTGGAGGGTCTCAAGAACGAGATCTTGGTGCAAAACGGGGGAACAACGCGTGTAGCCGTTGAAGACGAAAACGACAACGGGTAGGTCTCGTTTATTATTTTCGTCCCTTTTAATTTTCTACCCTATGGCCTCCATGATTCTTTTATGTTTTATTATTCATGAGATACACCGAACACCCGGGAATTTCAAAGGCACACCCTTTGAAATGTGTTCTTTAATTTAAAGCATGTTTTAAATTCCATATTTATTTTTGATTATACCACGCTTCCGCATTCGCGCTTTTCCCGGGACGATCCACAATTCCTTTCAGTTTGCCTATATGGCAGGCAACTTGGCTATGGGAGTATTGGCACGAGATCTCATCACAAGATCCACGAAAATATTCTTAGACAACCACCATCTCTAAGAGGCAATGGTGGATAGAGGTAACACGGTTAGACTGTATTGCTTCGCAAGGAAATATAAGCGGACCCACAATACCTTAGTCGGTATCGTAGATTACTCATACTCAGAGGAATCTGAACAAAGTGGGTAATTGACTTATTGGTCAAGTGGGAGATTGTTAGAGTAGGTGACCAGAAAGTCAATGGTATTGGCTGTTCTGAGAACCATTCGTCAATCTGTGAACAAGTAATATTATGTTAATGAATGTAGTAAGGATTCATAGGCATGAGTTTGTTGTACTTACTGCTTGCATCGTTACGATGTCACAACAAATGCCCACAGACTGAAATAACATTTCGGGAAATTGGAACTACGCTTGGAGGTAGGTTCATGAAATCAGTTTCACCGAATCAGTCTGAAATACTCCAAGTCAAAGGAATCTCGAGACAGGGCATCGAGAATCCATTTGAGACTTGCACTAAGCATCTGCTGTCGTGTTTCATCGACGGGTGACGAGGATCGTCTAAGCAGTGTTAGTGGGTCGGCCTGCTGGGGAGCGGCCGACTGAGGTGACTCGCGGGAATCGTCATATAGAAGCTACTCGGGCTTGGTCGGTATGACTCGTATTCCCGGTTCCGATAGTACGGGATTAGTCCTCGGACTTGAGGATCACGACAGTCCCCTACATACTAAGGCTGTATCTTGGATCTGGTGAAATTTGACCGATTATATCACATGGTCATCATAAGCCTCGTCCAGTGCAGTCGGAGTATGTAAGAACGGTGAATTCCAAGATAGGATCTGTCCCCTGTCAAAGGATATGACAGCAAGATCTCCTATGCGCTCGGAGATGGTTTAGACTCACAAAGTCTATGGCCATAGCACTTGATGTAGTGGGAGAGGATTTCCTACGTCGAGTTAAACCTATCTCGAGCATTATGCATAGTTGCCTAGTCAACGATGGGAACCGACCCCTAGACTAAAGGCCGGGAGACAGGCGACAGTAGGACCGTACCCGTACGTATCAAGCGTCGGTAGGACCGCAGCTGCGTATAACTCGGAGCCTAAATGTTCACACCATAAATTCACCTAGTCTCTAGTGCCATGGACCGTTGCTAGATGGCCACCCATGGTAACAGACTACTTTAGTTATGAAATAACGAAAAGTAGGTCCAAGTCTAGCTGAAAGGTGAACCTAAAGAGTCACACCCGCTACACCAAATGAAAGGGAATTAATTTGGAATTAATTCCGGGAGAAGGTTTAATTTAATGGAATTAAATTATACTTCTTGGAGATACAAGCCTCGATGTATTATTTGGAATAATAGGGCTTGAGTTCATAAATTAGATTTATGAATTTTACAAAGCATGCGCTTTCCTTTTAATTAGATTAAAAGGGTGAATTAATTAATTAATGGGCTTGGTATTAAATAGGATTTAATATAAAGTCCATGGACTATTTAATTTGGAATTAAATAAAGTCCATTCCATTAATTAATTAATGGGCTTAGTATATTAAATAGGATTTAATATAAAGTCCATGGGACTATTTAATTTAGAATTAAATAATCCCATTCTATGGAATTAATTAATGGGCTTGGTATTAAATAGGATTTTAATCTAAAGTCCATGGACTATTTAATTTGGAATTAAATAAAGTCCATTCCATTAATTAATTAATGGGCTTAGTATATTAAATAGGATTTTAATATAAAGTCCATGGGAATATTTAATTTAGAATTAAATAGGCCCATTCCATAAAGCCCATCAAAATGGATGGACAAGATTTGATCTAGAGAATGATGAGATGAAGGGCCATGATTAATTTGACTTAATCAAAGCCTAATTTGACTAGGATTTGACTAGGTCAAAATCCTAGTCAAAGTGTGTCTCTTTGGAAGAGTTTGAGAAGGAATAGGAATTCCATCTTCTATAAATACTTAAAAAACACACACTTACACCTACTATTCTCTACAACTCTCATCTCTCAATTTCCTCTCAAAATTCGTCAATGCCCTTTTCTTAACTCCAAGAATATTACTTTGTTCTTCTTGATTTTATTCAAGTTAATAACATAAGAGACATTGATTGCGTTAATTCATAGCGTGTATCGATGTCTCTTCTCCCCAAATAATTTCTTGCTAGCACAAGGGTTGTTTGCTTTCCGGTGGAGCGAGTGAGATGATTTAGAGGGTCTCTTCTTGAGATCTTGGTGCAAAACGGGGAACAATGCATGTAGCCGAACGAAGACAAAACTACAACCGGGTAGGTTCTTTAATTTCATTTTTTTCGGTTTCAATTCTATGGCCTCCATGTTGTGCTTTATTAAACATGAGATACACCGAACGCCCGGGAGAATCAAGGGCACACCCCTTGATTCGTTTATGTATATTATGCATGATTTAAATTCCGTTTAATTATGCTTTGTAATTTTTATTACGCACTATTTCGCGCTTCCGCTATTCGCGTTAATCTCCCTGGACGATCCACATATTTCTTTCATTCTGCAGTTATAATCCAATTAGACTGTTGAAGTATGTACAGACCGTTGACCAATGTACCCAGCAGATGAGAAATACCATCTTTAACAATGAAAAAACCGTTTTTATTGATGGTAAATTCATATCCCTCCTTATCAAGGACCGGGATGGAAACAATGTTTTAATCATGATAGGTACATAGAAACAGTCGTTCAGTACAATCCTAACATGACTACTAATGGCTAACTCCTACGGCCTTCGCAGCAACGGCCTTGCCATCGCCTAGCCTCAGGATCATCTCATCCTTGGTTAGCCTTCTGCTTCTTTGCAGTACCTGCAAATCATTGCAGATGTGAGCTCCACACCCGGTATCCAATACCCATGAAGCAGAATTAGTAATCATATCTACTTCAACCACAAACATACCTGGGTTGGAGAGGAGTTGTGGACACTCCCTCTTCCAATGCCCTTTCCCTTGGCAATGCATGCAGACATCATTTGCCTTGGAGCGCTGAGAACCACGGGCCTTCCCTTTCCCTTTGCTCGGTCCAACCGGAGCAACAGGGACGCCCGGAGCATGAGAAGGGGCTGCAACCATCTTCCCTTTGTCCTTCTTCCTCTTCCAGCGTCCGGCCCTCTTGCCATTCGCCTTGGAGGTCGAAGCCTCTCCTATCATAACGTCGGCGCCGACTTGTGTGTCGTTGCCTCGTATGGGACCAGCATGTTGATCAACTCATGAATAGACTTCTCAAGTCCGTTCATGTTGTAGTTTAGAACTAACGGGTCATAGGATGGAGGAAGCGACAAGAGGATCACGTCAATGTACGTGTCATTGTTAAGCCCAGCTTTAAGGTCCTCGAGTTTCTCCACTAGGGAGAGCATCTTGATCCCATGACTTTGTACAGACGCTCCTTCAGCAAGCTTTGTGCCAAAGAATGCTTTTGTGGCGGCATATCTAATATCCCTATCCGGAACCGCATAAACCTCGTTCATGCGGAGCATTATGGCGGAGACGTTGTCCAGCCTCTCATACTGCTTCTGGATGTCGTTAGACATCGAAGCCAATATGATACTGCGTACTTTCTGGTTGTCCTCATGCCATTTCTCGAACGTCAAATGTTCTTCAGGCGTGGACCCCTCCGGTAAGTCGCTCGGTGGCGGCTCGTCCAAGATGTAGCCTTGGTTCTCGAAACCGCGAACAATCCTCAGGTTTCTCAGGCAGTCCGAGTAGTTCGTTTCGTTGAATTTGTTAGTCTCGAGAATCATGGTTAATGGGTTCTTAGACATATCTACATTAATGAAAATGTAAAGCAGAAATTAACAGATGATGGTAATATTATTGTTCAAGTTGAAGACTTGGTCTTTTAGTCTTTAACCTTCCCACTATTTATATGAAAGTCCGCCACTCTCAAGTGGAGTTTCGGGAAACCGTTTCCTTGTGGGCTTGGGATCCACAAGCGTGATCTCCATGCCCCGCTTTGACGATTCACATGAAGAAGACCTCGTGGGAGATATCCAATATCATTCTCATCCAATGAGATTCCCAAGATATTTTGCCTCACCTATTCACATGGTTCTGAGGACTCCAAGCGAACCATGTTACTCAGTGTTGGGCCCGACCCATCAACCAAATTATGCCTCAAACTGTCGCCCCCCACGACTCGTGAGACAGGGAAACAGCGAGCTCAGTCTTTTTGTTCACAACAATGGTGCAACTTTCCCCTAGTCTAAGTGTGCCACGACTCGTGAGACCACACTTGGGTAGTGGTAGCTTCCTCACCACATTGCCGTGGATGGAAGACTCGGACAAATCAAAATACCATTTTGATCCAAGTTCGTTCTGGGCCTAATATTTAATTTGGTCCAACCAAATGAGAGTTTGTGTATGACCGAGACCTCATCACATTATGGTGTTTTAGCATGCATAAATATCCAATATTTAAAGCGATAAATAAATACACCGCATGCATAAAACATAGCATACCCCTGTTAGGATGATCACAAGCCCAACCTATGCGACCCACTGAGCCCGCAGTGAGTCTATGGTCTGTCTAGGGTGGTCCTAAATTATTCCAATAATAATATACCCATTGTCATTCCAATGGGCCTTGAAGTGGTTCTTGTTTCATGCCTTGATGCTTCTCCTTGGGGTCTCCGACTCCAATTGCTTGTTAAAATTAAAACCTCACCAATCCTATCTACTCTCATTACAACTGAAAGTAATACAATGGTAATAAAGAAAACAAGCCATAACATCATGAGGCTGAAAATAGGGGAGATGATAGTCCCAAAAACAAGAGGCACGCAGGCCTCACCCAACAAAAAAATAAATGATCATACATTCACCCATACATAAGGCCTAGGGCTCTTGTGATCATCCCATGTTGATTCCATCAACACACATAACATAATCATTCCAAATAATCATGCATAAAACCAATGGATATTCCAAATACCCAAGTGATGTCTAACATCACAAAAGCATAAAAATATAAATAATATGCAAAATTCAAATTTCAAATTTAATGGACATTTTAAACAATGCATCCATTGCATGTATTAATCCCAAATTAATTAAGCAAATTGAATTCAAGGAATAATCCAATTATTCCAAAATTAAAAATGCAAAATTAACACATTTTCAGAATATTGTGCAGAAAATGCAGAAAATCAAAATTTTCGAAAAACGTCGAAAAACGGCACAAAACGGCCCAGCCGTTGTGCCGGCCGGCCACCCGCGCGCCCAGGGCAGCGTGCGCGTGCTCTGTGCCGCATAGCGCGCGCGCGCGCCCCTGCGCGCGTGCCTGTGCGCTGCGTCCGCGCGCGCAGGGACCCGCCTGTGCGCCGCTGCTGTCATCCGAACTAATTTTTTTTTTTTTTATTTTTCAATACTGTTTCAGCACAATAACAGTAACATTTTTCTGAAAACAAGCATGCAATTTTTAGATCCAATCTAACAAAATTAAGCATGCCAAAAGTCCATTAAATCCAAATAATTGAATCATCATATTATTCATATATCCATATAATCAAACATGCCAATAAAGCCATTAAAAGCAAGTAGATCATGCCAAACACATAGATCTATGCCCCTTACATCGAACCGAGCTCTGATACCACTTGAAGGACAGGCGGATCCGCCCGGGAGCGCGAGCGAAAGGGAGAAAGCGAGAAAAGTGCGTAAATTTATATCTAATTTAAATAAATGAATCCCAAGGGGTGTACCCTGAAAGAAATATGTGGATCGGCCCGGGAGATGAGCGCGTATAGCGGAAGCGCGAAATAGTGCGTAATAAAATTACAAAGCATAATTAAATGGAATTTAAATCATGCATAATATACATAAACGAATCAAGGGGTGTGCCCTTGATTCTCCCGGGCGTTCGGTGTATCTCATGTTCAATAAAACACAACATGGAGGCCATAGAATTGAAACCCAAAAAAAACGAAATTAAAAGAACCTACCCGGTTGTAGTTTTGTATTCGTTTCGGCTACGTGCATTGTTCCCCGTTTTGCACCAAGATCTCAAAGAAGAGACCCTCTAAATCATTTCACTCGCTCCACCGGAAAGCAAACAACCCTTGTGCTAGCAAGAAATTATTTTGGGGAGAAGAGACATCGATACACGCTATGAATTAACGCAATCAATGTCTCTTATGTTCTTAACTTGAATAAAATCAAGAAGAACAAAGTAGAATTCTTGGAGAGAAAAGAAGGGGATGGACGAAAATTTGAGAGAGATAAGAGATGAGAGTTCTAGAGAATACTAGGTGTGAGTGTGTGTTTTTTGAGTATTTATAGAAGATGGAATTTCCTATTCCTTCTCAAACTCTTCCAAAGAGACACACTTTGACTAGGATTTTGACCTAGTCAAATCCTAGTCAAATTAGGCTTTGATTAAGTCAAATTAATCATGGCCATTCATCTCATCATTCTCTAGATCAAATCTTGTCCATCCATTTTGATGGGCTTTATGGAATGGGCCTATTTAATTCTAAGTTAAACCTATCTCGAGCATTATGCATAGTTGCCTAGTCAAAGAAGGGAACCGACCCCTAGACTAAAGGCCGGGAGACAGGCGACAGTAGGACCGTACCCGTACGTATCGAGCGTCGGTAGGACCGCACCTGCGTATAACTCAGAGCCTAAATGTTCACACCATAAATTCACCTAGTCTCTAGTGCCATGGACCGTTGCTAGATGGCCACCCATGGTAACGGACTACTTTGGTTATGAAATAACAAGAAGTAGGTCCAAGTCTAGCTGAAAGGTGAACCTAAAGAGTCACACCCGCTGCACCAAATGAAAGGGAATTAATTTGGAATTAATTCCGGGAGAAGGTTTAATTTAATGGAATTAAATTATACTTCTTGGAGATTCAAGCCTCGATGAATTATTTGGAATAATCGGGCTTCAGTTCATAAATTAGATTTATGAATTTTATAAAGCATGGGCTTTCCTTTTAATTAGATTAAAAGGGTGAATTAATTAATTAGTGGGCTTGGTATATTAAATAGGATTTAATATAAAGTCCATGGGACTATTTAATTTAGAATTAAATAATCCCATTCTATGGAATTAATTAATGGGCTTGGTATATTAAATAGGATTTAATATAAAGTCCATGGGACTTTTAATTTGGAATTAAATAAGTCCTTTCCATTAATTAATTAATGGGCTTAGTATATAAAATATGATTTAATATAAAGTCCATGGGAATATTTAATTTAGAAGTAAATAGGCCCATTCCATAGAGCCCATCAAAATGGATGGACAAGATTTGATCTAGAGAATGATGAGATGAAGGGCTATGATTAATTTGACTTAATCAAAGCCTAATTTTACTAGGATTTGACTAGGTCAAAGTCCTAGTCAAAGTGTGTCTCTTTGGAAGAGTTTGAGAAGGAATAGGAAATTCCATCTTCTATAAATACTCAAAAAAACACACACTCACACCTAGTAATCTCTACAACTCTCATCTCTCAATTCCCTCTCAAGATTTCGTCCACCCCTCTTTCTTCTCTCCAAGAATTCTACTTTGTTCTTCTTGATTTTATTCAAGTTAAGAACATAAGAGACATTGATTGCGTTAATTCATAGCGTGTATCGATGTCTCTTCTCCCCAAAATAATTTCTTGCTAGCACAAGGGTTGTTTGCTTTCCGGTGGAGCGAGTGAGATGATTTAGAGGGTCTCTTCTTTGAGATCATGGTGCAAAACGGGGAACAATGCATGTAGCCGAAACAAAGACAAAACTACATCGGGGTAGGTTCTTTAATTTTGTTTTTTTTGGTTTCAATTCTATGGCCTCCATGTTGTGTTTTATTGAACATGAGATACACCGAACGCCCGGGAGAATCAAGGGCACACCCCTTGATTCGTTTATGTATGTTATGCATGATTTAAATTCCATTTAATTATGCTTTGTAATTCTATTACACACTATTTCGCGCTTCCGCTATTCGCGTTAATCTCCCGGGCCGATCCATGCAATCTTTCAGTGGTATCAGAGCCCGGTTCGGTGTATAGGCCTAGAATTCTATGTGCTATGTGCGTTTAAGCATGATAAATGTGTTTTCATTTACGTTTATAGCATGTTTATCGTAGATATTTATTGACGTTTAATTTTGCATGGGATTTTGGATCTTGGTTTTCTTTAATGTGTTAATACATGTTCTAGGGTTGAATTTATCTTGTGGTTCAGAAAAAATAGCATGAAAAAGTCGAAAAAGAGTGAAAAACGGCGAACCGGCAGAGCAGCACGCTAGCCGCGCATGCAGGCAAGGGCCTGCGCGCCCAGCGTGCGCGGACAGCGCGCGCGCTGTGCCGGCCGCGCGCACGGGTATGGGCGCCTGCGCGCGTGTGCGCGCGCAAGCGCTAGGCGCGCGCAGGGCATGCGCTGGGCGCGCAGGCAGAGGAGCCTGAGCGCGCGCACGCACGCCTGGCCGGCCGGCTGTGCCGTTTTCCATTTCTCTCCCGTTTTTTGGCACGTTTTTCAAAACTGTTTTTACTGCATTATTTTTATGATATTTTCTGCATTATTCTGAATCCGTTGACTTAGAATATTTATTTTTGAGATTTGAAATTTTCTAAAATAAATATTGCTTGGTTGATGAGGAAAGGGTTTCCTAACAAGATTTAATTTTTGCAATGGTTGTACCAATGATCAAAATTCATATGTGAAATTTCGCAATAATTTTTGCGTTTTTTGATGTTGGACATCATGGTTATTTTATGGCTTGAGTAAAGTAGTTCTTGACATGTATTAATATTGCACAAATTGTTGGATTTTGGAATTCTTGAATAAATGGGCATATTCTTGAATTGTTGATTTTTGTGTTTCAGAAAATTTGATTTTTCTGTATAATTCTTGGAATTTTTCTGAATTAATTAACTTGAGGCATTTTAATTTTGGTTGAGATTTTATATTTCATAGAATTAATATTGCCTTGTTAATTATGAAAAAGGATTTTACAACAAAAATCGTTGTGCATAGGTTGCACCATTATCCTATATTTGGTGTGAATATTTTACATGTAATTTCTATATTTATTTTATGGTATGGATTATCATGGATGTTGGTATATCATATTTTACGTGGGATATGTATTTGTGCTATTTGTGTTAATTGATTTGACAAAGGATGATCACAAAGCCCCTAGACCGCATGTATGGTTTATTTATATTTATTTGTTGGGTTGTGGCCTGTGTGCCTCTTTATTTTCCTCTCTGTCTCTCTTCTAGTTGCCTTGGAATAGTAAGGCTTTCTCTCTCCCTCCTATTGTACTCCCCCCAAATGTTTAATTGGGGTTTCTTATTTTATGATGTAATGAGAGTAGAATTAGTGGTGAGGTTTTATATTTTTTGTAAATAAAAACTGCAAGAGAAGACAAGCCCAAGGTGTTGGAGGCCCATGGAGGTTGCCATCAGATGGCCCATGGAGGATCCATGGAGAAGAAGCCCGGTGTAGGCCCACGATGGAGACCCCAAGAAGATAAAGAGGACTTACAAGGCCCATTGCATGTAATGGGTTATTAAAACTTGTAATAGCATAGGGCCTACCCTTAGATTAACCATAGATCCACTGCGGGCTCAGTGGGTCGCACAGGTTTGGGCTTGTGATCATCCTACAGGGGCGTGCTAGGCTTTATTTTGCATGCGATACGTATTATATGTTTATGATTATTCTATATGCTTTATGTATGGTTACATTCACGCTTAGAATATTTCTGCCATAACGCATGCAATGCAATACTTAATTTATGATGAGGTCTCGTTCTATCAAAACTCTCACTTGGTTAAACCAAGTTAAATATAGACCCTTAATAAATGAACTAGGACTCTGGGAGTCTGTCCAAGCCTTCCATCCATGGCAAAAGTGAGGAAGATCTTTTAGGTCGATAGCGTGGTCTCACGAGTCGTGGCACGACTATCGTGCTTAAAAGAAGCTGCACTTTGTCATGAACGATGAGTAGACTGCTGTTACCTGTCTCACGAGTCGTGGAGGTAGCAGTGAGTCTATGAATCGGTTGATTGGGTCGAGTCTAACGCCCGAATAACGTGATTCGCTTGGAGTCCTCGGGATCACGTGAAAGGGTGAGGCAATTATCTTGGGAATCTCGTGGAACGAGAATGGTATGGAATACTTCCCACGGGTTCTTTTCCCATGCGAATCGTAAAAGCGGGGTATGGGGGAGATCGCTGTGGATCCCGAGCCCACTAGGAAAGGATTTTCCGAAAACAACGTTTGAGAGTGCCGTGTTTTCGTAGAAATAGTGGGAGAGGTTAAGGACTAAAGACCGAGACTTAACTAAAATATTACTTCATTCTGCTTATTATTTTCTATTTTATATATTTGTGAATGTCCAAGAATCCACCAAACACATCACTAAGAGGCTCATTAAAAGGGAACCAATTGCACGAATTGACTGCGAAATCTTAAGATGGTCTTAGATTTCCAGAACCTTAACTCACATAACCGGATGAGGACGTTCCTCAGCGCTTGCCGGAGGGGTCGACAACTAAGGCAACGCTTGGCGTTCAAAAGTTGAAGGATGACCACCGGCAAGTAAGATATAATGATATTGGCTCAAACTATGCTTCGTTTGCATCATGTCTATATGGTCCTGGACCAGCATGTGTGGCTAAATGCAACGAAGGCATGTTTGGAGCTAAGATGATGGAAGGGATGTCGGTACAAAAAATATGGAGTGATGATGAAATCCCTAGTGGAGAAGCTCAAAAGACCTCCACGTCAGTCTTGAAAAAGAGACGTACATGGACATGATCCTTCAGTCTCTTCCTCCCTCCTACGAACCATTAATTATCAACATGAATGAGCTTAGAAAAGATCTTCATAGATTGGTAATTATGTTGGTCTAGTACGAAGCAACGATTGCAAAATCTGCGCCGTCGGTACTAGTAGGAGAGGCTTCAACCTCCATAGTGAAAGGCAAAGGTGCCAGACGCCAAAAGAGGAAGAAGGGTAAGGTGACATCAACTATTAAGCACTTCAAGTGTTGTTCCTTTACAACACAAGGTGGAGATAAAGGAAAGAGCGAAACGTTCAAGCAGTCAAGTTCATATATTTCTAAGAACGTAAGCATTCACGGTCGCAAAGAGGGCCATTGGAAAAGGGAGTATCCTGAACCTTTCTCCAATGTAGGTAAAATTTGATATTAAGTATTGACATGATCACTTTTACTCTATTTGGTATTTGATACCATTCCTATCACTAATCTGCGGGTGGTTTGCAGAAAGTGAATAAGGACTTAAAAGCCAAGAACAGTTCTAGGATTCAACAATGGCAAGGTCCATTGATGAAAAGGACTAGAGACTTGTTAGGCTCATAATCGTGATCATGTTAGGATAATATAGGAATTACGTAACCTAGCATGATCAAAAGTATGTCTCTTTGTTGGACAAAGGTTTTATTACATACATATTTGATCAAACAAAATTATTGAATATTGATTCATGTTTGCTAGTAGTTACACGTGAATTCCTAGAACACCATCCCATAAAAGGTTTATGGATACTCAAAATTCTAATTATCTAAATGGATTAATCAAGACCAACTTACAGATTTGGCATCTACAACAGCTAGGACGTTTCTTCTTATTAAAAGATAAGTAAATTGGAAAGTTTGATGAATCTAGAAATAGATGATTCGAATCGACTAAATTTACAAGTCTTTTATGAAGAAGAAAGTCCTAAAGCTCTTTGTTGGACGAAGTAGGCTTGCCAAATAGTCTATTGGAAGGGATCCAATAAGACAACTGTAGGTTACTAATACACAAGACCATAAGAGGGTTCAAAAGTCTAAAAGTCCCATAGGAGGATTGGGAATTAGACTTGAGGTGGTGAACCATAAATGGTTGCAAAATTAAACCTGTTTCAATATGATCGAAAAAGGCCGTGTATTTAGTGAGAGCTCTTGAGCATCCAGTTAAGAATGGAATTCTCAATGAAACATTTCCTTTAAAGGCCAAGATGACGGTCTCTGATAAAGGGAACGATCAAGCCTCGTTGGACGGAGGTTGATCGAAGTTTCATCCAATTACCTTAGCCCGTGAAGATGTAGACTCGAAAATTGCCAACGTAAAGAACGTGGCACTTTGCTAGGAGTCACGCACAAGGAGCCATGGTTTGGCAAGCCTGTGTCCCGACAATCTAAATCCCTTAACTTTTTTTCTCTCTCTAGAAATTTTCTCTCCCAGATATTCCGACTGCCGCCGTCGCCGCCACGACCGGCCGGCCGCCGGAGAATTTCCCGGCGGCTGTTACTGTCACGCGCGACACTACCGGAATCGTCGTGACGTCCTCATCTCCGCTCTTCTGCGCGTATTGCTGTCGGATTCGCGCCGCGCCGGGAATCGAGGCCTGAACCTTCTGCGTTTTTTTCTTCAGATCTGCGAATGTCTTCTTCGTCAGATCTGCGCCGCGCTGTTATTGTTGATTTGGATGTATATTGCTTTATTTGAGATCTTGATTTGTAATTCCTGTGTTCAATTGTGGTTTCGGATTTTTACTTTGTTGATTTGTAGCTGCGATTATTACTTTCAATTCTCGCTTGGACGCAATTGTTGTAGTATTTCTGTATTGCATTTGGATTTGTATTCCTCGTTGGTTCGCGATTCATCTTCGCTGCCGCCAGAGCTGGACTGGTTGCACTGTGCGTCGTCTCCGCCAGATTTGGATATACGCTAGTTTGCTTGTATTTTTAGATTTGGATGTATTTCTGTGTTGCCGCAATTGTTGATCTGTATATCAGTAGATCTGTATTTCCGTTTTGCGTTGCTAGATTGTTGTTTCTTTTTCCGGCGGTCTGTTGTTGTATGTGCGGCGGATTTGCTGTTGTATTCCGGTGGTTTTTTGTGTTGCGATTCCGCCGCTGCTCTGTTAGATCCCGCCGTAGATCTGCTAGATCCGCCGCAGATCTGTTTGATTTCGCCGCTGCTCTGTTAGATTCCGCCGCTGCTACGCTCCGCTGCTCTGTTGTGCCGCCGCTGGAGGCGCCAGATCTGGTCGGGCGGTTTTTGCCGTTGCCGGAATTTCGCCGTCAAGGATCGCTGCCGCCGTCTGTTGACTGGGTGTGCTGGCTGGGCAGCTGTGCTGACGTGGCAGGTGACTGGGTGCTGACTGGGCTGTTGACTGGGTGCTGACTCAGCATTGACTGGGTGCTGACCGGGCTGTTGACTAGGTGCTGACTCAGCATTGATTAGGTGCTGACTGGGCTGTTGACTGGGTGCTGACTCAGCATTGACTGGGTTGACTGGGTATTGACTGGCCGCTATGGCTGATGCGGCAGGGGGTTTGCGCTCCTATAGGGATGCCGTTGCCGGTGTTACTGCGAGCCCCCCACCACCTCCGATCTCGTTTGATTCAGCTTCATTTAGGCCTATGGGTACACTGACACGGGATCAAGGGATGAAGGTTTTAAGGTTTTCGGACGACGAAATTGCGAGATTATCTCAACCTTTTCGATATGCACTGGTTGGGAAATTTTCACACGGTTACCCGTCTATGCAGAATTTGCGTCGTTGGATGCTGGCCCAAGGCTTTCGCGGGGATTTCTCGGTTGGGGCGATCAACTTTCGGCACGTGTTTATCAAGTTCACGCTTGAGGAAGATTATACGAAATTGTGGATCAAACCAATATGGTTCGTGGAGGGATTTCCCATGCGTGTCTTCAAATGGACACCAACATTCAACCCAAGGGTAGAATCGCCAATTGTCCCGGTATGGGTTCGCCTACCGGAGCTTCCAATCCAATTCTTCGAGCGAGAGGCCTTGTTCAGCATTGCCCGATTGCTGGGGACGCCTCTCCGGACAGATGTCTCAACGGCCACCTTGGTTCGCCCAAGTGTGGCGCGTGTATGTGTCGAAATTAACCTACTTGAGCCACTACATACAGAGATCGGTCTAGGCATCGGTACAGATGTGGTTATCCAGCGGGTGGTTTATGAACGGCTTCCGAAATATTGCGGAGCTTGCAAACACTTGGGGCATGCCGAGGAGGAGTGCTATGAGAAGCATAAGGCGAAGGTCCCGGTTCGGCCAGTGGACAAGGACGGTCAACAGATGCCTGGGCCTGCTCGTGAGGACCTTCGAGTGAAATTGGATGCGCAGCGGGCGCAGCGAGCCTTAGATGATCGACGAAGAGGCAAAAGTGTAGCCTTTGCAGAACATGTTACTTGTCCACACCCTGGGGCAAGTACTAGTGGTGCTAAGGAGGACGGTAAAGAGACGTGTGGTGATGTGCTCCACACAGATACACCTGAGCCTGTGATAGAAGAGGTGGTGCATACTCCGGAGATTGTGACTAGGGGGACGGAGTGTCTTGACCACGTTCCGCCTACCCCCACATCGGAGGTTGACCACCAGGGAGTCGAGGATATGACTAGGAATGAATCACCAGTCCCGGGACCCATGGTTGCCCCGTTCCAGGACCCTGAGGAGCCGGCACTTGGGCTTGAGGCACAGGGATCCGATTACCCGGTTGAGATGAGCACAGATGTACAGCAGGCAGGGGGACACATACCTGTAGCCCTGACAGCAGATCCGACCAGAGAAGAGCTGCCGAGATGTGTGGAAAATAAATCAGTTTGGGATATGCCTTACTCGGCTCATGTTATTGAGGACGATGTCTTTACGCAGATAGAAGCGGGCAGAGTTCAGACGGATGACGATGATGTGTCTAGAAGAGTGGCGAGCCACCGGCGTGGTAGGTCCATGGAAGATGATCCTTCGGGTGCTTCTGCTTCAACGAACTATGGGCAGGCGGCTTCACCGCCTCGTCGAAGAGTTACGAGGAGTATGGGCGCTAGTGTAGGCTCCTTAGTCCTTTGGTAGGATAGATTTTGATTTGTAAAGGGAATAAGTACTCCTCGTTTACTGCTTTCAACATTGTACAAAAATTGAATTTTTTTTGGTAATAAACAGGTAGGGGTCCGCCAAACCCCCCGCCTAGGCACAGGCGGCTTAAACAAAAACAAAAAAAAAAGAGAAAAAAAAAAAGCCTGTGTCCCGACAAAGTCCTTGAGCATGTAGAAGGATCCTACATACGTCAAGGGACTAGTGGGAGACAAATTAGACTCGGTGTCTAATTTGTACAAGTTTACGACAGAATAATACTAACGTTGCTTAGAATCGCATTTCTTAAATTGATCATATTCCAAGTCCCCTTAAGAATGAACCCGAATGTCGTAAGAGGTACGAGTGATCGGGATATGTTCGGTCAAATTTGGATAGTAATCCAAATGACCTGTGGAACGTGATGTTGGACATCGTAGTAGGATTTACGGAGAGGAGCCATAGAATCCACTAGGAAATTCAAATAAGGTTTGAAACACCGCATAACTGGAACATTCGTTTTGACGAGCTCATACGGAGCATGACTTGGTCTTAAACGACGTAGGTGATCAGTGGGAGTAGAAATGGTGTTCCATGTGTTTAAGTGTGTAATGTCTTGATCCATGGATGAATTGAAGACATTAGGAATCACTAAAACACAACTGTAACTCACGAAAATTCTCCATGACATTTTAAGGGTTCCCACATACATATCATGAATTGAGCTTTTAAAAGACTCAGTCATGGTAGACTGATGAGAAAAACTCATATATGTAGAGGGACAAGTTGTTCGAGACTCAGTCATGGTAAGACTGATGAGAAAACTTAGATACTGTGAATAAAGCATCAAGTCATTCAAGACTTAGTCACGGTGGACTAATGAGAAGGCTTGGATGTTGAGTATCCCCTACGTCTTAACCCTAGGCAAACATACGATATGTTTACTCGGTGCATAGGAACCGATGTTGAGAGTGCTTCTTGCATGGCTCAACAGAGATCGGTAATGCACTGAAGGGTTGAAGACAACAATCAAGAACGATCCTTAGTACCTGAATAAGGACTAAAGATGTGTTCATGATGCACCGTCTGTTGAGTGTTGTTTGGAAGGCTAAAGCGATACTAGCTTCCAGAGAATAAGTGAAAAACCAGTTAGTCTCAAAGGTATGCACAGTCAGGCCCAATGATGAGTGCATTGAATAGTGGTCACTAATGAAGACTGCATCCAGAGGATGGACGTGGCGCATAGCACGACCAAGCCATGTTCGCCTATATGGCAGGCAACTTGGATATGGGAGTATTGGCACGAGATCTCATCACAAGATCCACGAAAATATTCTTAGACAACTACCATCTCTAAGAGGCAATGGTGGATAGAGGTAACACGGTTAGACCGTATTGCTTCGCAAGGAAAAATAAGTGGACTCACAATACCTTAGTCGGTATCGTAGATTACTCATACTCAGAGGATTCTGAACAAAGTGGGTAATTGACTTATTGGTCAAGTGGGAGATTGTTAGAATAGGTGACCAGAAAGTCAATGGTATTGGCTGTTCTGAGAACCATTCGTCAATCTGTGAACAAGTAATATTATGTTAATGAATGTAGTAAGGATTCATAGGCATGAGTTTGTTGTACTTACTACTTGCATCGTTACGATGTCACAACAAACGCCCACAGACTGAATAACATTTCGGGAAATTGGAATTACGCTTGGAGGTAGGTTCATGAAATCAGTTTCGCCGAATCAGTCTGAAATACTCCAAGTCAAAGGAATCTCGAGACAGGGCATCGAGAATCCATTTGAGAATTGCATTAAGCATCTGCTGTCGTGTTTCATCGACGGGTAACGAGGATCGTCTAAGCAGTGTTAATGGGTCGGCCTGCTGGGGAGCGGCCGACTGAGGTGACTCGCGGGAATCGTCATATGGAAGCTACTCGGGCTTGGTCGGTATGACTCATATTCCCGGTTCCGATAGTACGGGATTAGTCCTCGGACTTGAGGATCACGGCAGTCCCCTACATACTAAGGCTGTATCTTGGATCTGGTGAAATTTGACCGATTATATCACATGGTCATCATAAGCCTCGTCCAGTGCAGTCGGAGTATGTAAGAACGGTGAATTCCAAGATAGGATTTTCCCTGTCAAAGGATATGATAGCAAGATCTCCTATGCGCTCGGAGATGGTTTAGACTCACAAAGTCTATGGCCATAGCACTTGATGTAGTGGGAAAGGATTTCCTACGTCGAGTTAAACCTATCTCTAGCATTATGCATAGTTGCCTAGTCAAGGATGGAAACCGACCCCTAGACTAAAGGCCGGGAGACAGGCGACAGTAGGACCGTACCCGTACGTATCGAGCGTCGGTAGGACCGCACCTGCGTATAACTCGAAGCCTAAATGTTCACACCATAAATTCACCTAGTCTCTAGTGCCATGGACCGTTGCTAGATGGCCACCCATGGTAACGGACTACTTTGGTTATGAAATAACAAGAAGTAGGTCCAAGTCTAGCTGAAAGGTGAACCTAAAGAGTCACACCCGCTACACCAAATGAAAGGAAATTAATTTGGAATTAATTTCGGGAAAAGGTTTAATTTAATGGAATTAAATTATACTTCTTGGAGATTCAAGCCTCGATGAATTATTTGGAATAATCGGGCTTGAGTTCATAAATTAGATTTATGAATTTTATAAAGCATGGGCTTTTCCTTTTAATTAGATTAAAAGGGTGAATTAATCAATTAGTGGGCTTGGTATATTAAATAGGATCTAATATAAAGTCCATGGGACTATTTAATTTAGAATTAAATAATCCCATTCTATGGAATTAATTAATGGGCTTGGTATATTAAATAGAATTTAATATAAAGTCCATGGGACTATTTAATTTAAAATTAAATAAGTCCTTTCCATTAATTAATTAATGGGCTTAGTATATTAAATATGCTTTAATATAAAGTCCATGGGAATATTTAATTTAGAATTAAAATAGGCCCATTCCATAAAGCCCATCAAAATGGATGGACAAGATTTGATCAAGAGAATGATGAGATGAACGGCTATGATTAATTTGACTCAATCAAAGCCTAATTTGACTAGGTCAAAGTCCTAGTCAAAGTGTGTCTCTTTGGAAGAGTTTTGAGAAGGAATAGGAAATTCCATCTTCTATAAATACTAAAAAAACACACACTCACACCTAGTAATCTCTACAACTCTCATCTCTCAATTTCCTCTCAAGATTTCGTCCATCCCTCTTTCTTCTCTCCAAGAATTCTACTTTGTTCTTCTTGATTTTATTCAAGTTAAGAATATAAGAGACATTGATTGCGTTAATTCATAGCGTGTATCGATGTCTCTTCTCCCCAAAATAATTTCTTGCTAGCACAAGGGTTGTTTACTTTCCGGTGGAGCGAGTGAGATGATTTAGAGGGTCTCTTCTTTGAGATCTTGGTGCAAAATGGGGAACAATGCATGTAGCCAAAACGAAGACAAAACTACAACCGGGTAGGTTCTTTAATTTCGTTTTTTCGGTTTCAATTCTATGGCCTCCATGTTGTGTTTTATTAAACATGAGATACACTGAACGCCCGGGAGAATCAAGGGCACACCCCTTGATTCGTTTATGTATGTTATGCATGATTTAAATTCCATTTAATTATGCTTTGTAATTTTATTACGCACTATTTCGCGCTTCCGCTATTCGCGTTAATCTCCCGGGCCGATGCACGCAATCTTTCACTTTGTTGCGATATAAGTTAAATACCGTTTTAACAAATGTGAAGTGAGCGCAACAAAATAAGCACCAGAAGTGACGAATACTCATTTTATTCATCACATAATAATATTGCATTTACATCAAGTTGTCAGATAAGTTACAAATCGCCAAACCTATTGGCTTTCTGGTCACCTATTCTAACAATTACTTCATCGAAGCGAATGTTCCAACTTCGGGATGCTTGTTTTAGGCCATAGATGGACTTCCGGAGACGACAGACCTTCTGTTCTTCTCCAGTGACTGTGAAACCCTCCGGCTGATTCATATAGATCTCTTCCTCAACGAAGCCATTGAGGAAGGCCATTTTCACGTCCATCTGCCATATCTCATAGTCATACCATGCTGCTATGGCGAGCAGGATCCGAATGGATTTAGCCATGGCTACCGGCGAGTAGGTATCCTCAAAATTGACCCCGGGTCGTTGAGTATATCCCTTAGCTAGAAGCCTAGTCTTAAAGGTTGTAACTTCTCCATCAACGCCAAGTTTGCGCTTGTAGACCCACTTACAGCCAACTGGCTTAACACCTTTCGGTGGATCTACAAGTCTCCAGACTTGGTTCTCGCTCATGGAGTCCATTTCGATTTTCATGGCCTTCAGCCATTTCCTGGAGTCGATGTCAGACATCACTTCTCCGTATGTCTTAGGATCGTTATCCAGAAGACCGTCGTATTTAGAAAGCCATATCTCACTGGAGGTCTGGACTCTCTAGTAGACCTACGGAGAACGGGAACGTCAGTGGTGACTGTGGGCGCTGACTGTATCGGAGCTGGTGGTTCAGGAACCAGGGCTGGCTGTTCCTGAGGCTGTCCTTCATGCCTAGCATGTTGGACTTCTCGAGGTCAGTCAGCCCTTCGGGTGTCAATCCGGAATCCTCTAAGTGAGGATTCCGCGGCTACCTCTGATGACTGGATTCCATCACTTGATTCCCCAAGGATCAGTTCATTAGGTTGGATATCCTCTGGGAAGCCTTGCTCCAAGAACACTGCATTTCTTGAAACAAACACCTTTTGTTCCAAGGGGTCTAACGAACCTGCATAAGCTAGACCTGGATTCTAGCTTATCTCCCACTAACCTCTTGACGTATGCGGGATTGTCCCACACTTTCAAGTAGTTGTAGGATGCAGGCTTGCCGTGCCATATCTCGTATGGCGTTTGGGTCAATACACTGGTTGGCGCCAAATTTAGCAACTTGGCCACCGTTTCCAAGCATAGCCCCAAAAGGACAAGGGCAATTTGGTAAAACTCATCATGGATCGAACCATGTCCAACAGGGTTCGATTTCTCCTTTCAGAGACACCATTTAATTGTGGTGTCCCGGGAGGTGTCCATTCTGAACTTATACCATTTTCTTTTAGATAATTAAGGAACTCGGTACTAAGGTATTCACCACCTCGGTCTGACCGTAGGACTTTAATTTTGCAGTTGGTCTGGTTCTCCACTTCAAGTCTGAATTCTTTAAACCTCTCAAGAGCTTCGGACTTGTACCTCATTAGGTAAACATAACCATACCGTGAATGATCATCGGTAAAGGTTATGAAGTAGGAGAACCCACCTCGGGCCTGCGTCCTTAGTGGTCCATATATTTCTGTATGGACCAAGTCCAACAGACCTGTGGCAAGCCTGCTTTGTCCTACAAAGGGCTTCTTGGTCATTTTCCCTCTTAGACAAGATTCACAAGTTGGTAGCTCACTCAAGTCCCCTACCTCTAGGTTCTTTGAGTGTACCAATCTTTTTATCCTATCTTGGGATATGTGACCTAGCCTAGCGTGCCACAGTCGTGCGTTCCCGTTATTATCTACTTTTATGTTTGTGTTGAGCGTTAAGAATGAAGTTCGTTTGTTGCAAGATATAGAGCCCATTATTAAGTGTACCAAGATGAGCAATTCCACACCTCATCAAATAAAAGCAATTTTTATTGATCATAAATTCATAACCACTATTGTCTAACAATGGAATGGAAATGATGTTTTTGATCATACTAGGTACAAAATAAACTTGCTCTAATTCTATGCTAATGTTATCACTAACTACTAGAGTGGCAGATCCTACTGCTTCTGCCGAGATGGCCTTGCCATTCCCAAGCTTCAAGATCATATCCCCGCTACCCAGGTTTCTGCTTCTTTTCAGCACCTGCAAATCATTGCAAATGTGAGCTCCACAGCCGGTATCTAATACCCAAGAGGCAGAATTAGTGACCATATTAACCTCAATCACAAATATACCTTGGTTCGAGAGGAGCTTGGGGCACTCCCTCTTCCAATGCCCTTTCTCACGGCAATTGATACATATGTCATATGCCTTCGACTGTTGCTTGGAGACAACCTTTCCCTTTCCTTTGCCTTTCCCCTCTTTGGCAATGGGAACACTCTTAGTGTTCGTAGCTGCTTTGACGGCTTTTACCTTTCCTTTCTTCCTTTTCCAACATCCGGCACCCTTGCCTTTTGTTTTGGAAGTCGAAGCACCTCCAAACAATACCGAAGGCATGGACTTTTTGGTCGTTGCCTCGTATTGCACCAACATATTAATCAACTCATGAATGCCCTTCTCAAGTGCGTTCATGTTGTAGTTGACGATAAATTGGTCGAAGGAGGGTGGGAGTGACTGAAGGATCACATCTATGTACGTTTCATTGTCGAGGCCTGCCTTTAGGTCCTCGAGCTTTTCCACCAGGGTAAGCATTTTAACCCCGTGCTCTTGTACAGAGGATCCTTCTTTCATTTTGGTTCCAAAGAACGCCTTGGTCGAGACATACCTAGTATGCCGGTCCCGGACTGCATAGCAATCCTGAAGGCAAGCCATAATGGAAGGGGCATCGTCTAGCCTTTCATACTGCTTCTGAATCTCATTCATTATTGAAGTAAGTATGACGCTATGGACCTTTCAGTTATCCTTATGCCAAGTCTCGAACGTCTCATGTTCTTCTGGCGTGGATCCTTCCGGCAGGGTCCTAGGGAGAGGCTCGTCCATGACATAGCCTTTGTTTTCGTAATCCAGGACTATCCTGAGATTGCGCAACCTGTCATTGTAATTGGTTCCATTGAATTTGTTTGTCTCAAGTATGGTGGAAAGTGGGTTCTTAGACATTTTAAATCTACATTTAAAACAGAGTGCGCGATCAACAGAATATAAAAGACGGTGGTTTGATAAAAATAATTAAATGCTTGGTCTTTAGTCATTTAATGGTCCCACTATTTATACGAAAACACGGTACTCTCAAACGTTATTTTCGGGAAATCCTTTCCTAGTGGGCTTGGGATCCACAACGATTTTTCCCATATCCCGCTTTTACGATTCGCATGGAAAAAATCCTTTGGTAGGTATACCATACCATTCTCGTTCTACGAGATTCCCAAGATTATTGCCTCACCCTTTCACATGATCCCGAGGACTCCAAGCGAATCATGTTAATCGGGCGTTAGACCCGACCCAATCTACCGAGCCACAGACCCACTGCTACCCCCACGACTCGTGAGACAGGTAACAGCGGTCTATCTTTCGTTCATGACACAGTGTAGCTTCTTTTAAGTACAATAACGTGCCACGACTCGTGAGACCACGCTATTGACCTAAATCAGCTTCCTCACTGTGCCATGGATTGGAAGGCATGAACAAACTCCTAGAGTCCATGTCCATTTTGTCTAGGGTCTAATATTTGGACATTGGTCCAACCAATGTGAGAGTAATAAATGACCGAATCTCATAATATAAAATATCTACACATTCATCCACAATGCGTAATAAATAAATTGCATCCACAGCAGTTATATGATAAATAAAGCGCCATTCATGCATCACAATAACCACATGCAAAATTAAAGCCTAGCATGCCCCTGTTGGATGATCACGAGCCCGAATCCTATGCGATCCACTGAGCCCGCAGTAGATCTATCGTCAATCTAGGGTTGGTCCTACACTATTACATTAATAGTAACCCAATCATTCTGATGGGCCTTGGTCTCTTTTCTCTTTCTTCTCTTCATGGAAACGCCTTGGAACCTCTAGTTTGGGCTCTCCATGTGGACCTTCCTTCTTCTCCATCAATTACATCAAACTGAAACCTCACTCCTATTCTACTCTCATTACATATTAAAAATAGAAACCCAGCGAAAACCCGGGGGAGTACATAAGGTGGAAGATAGAATGTCTTATTATTCCAAGGCAACTAGAGAGAGAGAGAGAAGGAGAAAGCAGTAAAAGAGGCACACAGGCCCAACATAAAATTAAACCAGACATTCGGTCTAGGGCTCGTGATCATCCATTTCTATCCAACACACATAATCATATGATCCAATCATATAATAAATACATACCAATAATACATGATTACCAATCACAATTATCCAAGATAAAATCAATACGTAACGTGTGAAAATATGGCATAACCGTTGGTAATAATATTTTCTTGTTTTAGGAAAATCTTTCCTCATTATTTCTAGGTAAAATATCCCCGGGATTCCAAATTCAATATATTTTACCTCCTAAAATAATGTCTTAGAAAATTAGGCAAAAATGAACAAAAACGAATTTTCAGAATTAATTAAAAAATTAAAACTGAAAAATAAACAAAATAAAAAAGGGAGAAAACCTAGCTAACCGGCAGCAGATCTCCGCCACCGGCAGCAGCCAGCCGGCGTGCGCGCAGGCGCTGCCTGACCGGCAGATGGCTGTGGGGCCGCGTGCGCCGGCAGGCTGTTGCGCGCGCAGGCTCCCTTGCCCGCGCGCATTGGCCTGTTGGCCACCAGCCGCGCGTCTGCCCTGCGCACTGGGCGCCCGCATGCGCACTGGGCGCGTCCACCGGGCGCACGCACGCAGACACCATCGCCTGCGTGCGCGCGCGCGCGTGGACTCTCCCGCACGCACTTGTGCGCAGCTGCCGGGCGCGCGCGTGGAGACGCCGCCCTGTGCGCGCGCTCGCACGCGGCCACGCTGGCCTGACGTACGCGCACGGGCTTCCCTGCCCGTTTGCGCGCGCGCCCGGCCAGCGGCCTGCATGAGGCCCGGCCGCGCCACCGGCATGTTGGCTGCAAGCAGCCTTGCGCGCCTGGCACGGGCGGCCGCTTGCAGGCTCCCCTGCCTGCGTGCATCCGCCCTGCCTGTGCGCACGACTGCGCGCGGCCAGCCTCCAGCTGGTCGGCGTGCTGCGGCGTTTCTCCGTTTTCGTTCGATTTTTCACCCCCGTTTCCCAAGAAAAAACAGAAAAACCAACGATACCAAAATCACACGAATTAAAAAGCAAAAAAACAACATGCTTTAATAATGATATAACCAAGAATTAATTAAAACATGTCAAGAACACGTTTCATGCTTAAAACGCACGTAAAACCCTAGGCCTATACACCGAACCGGGCTCTGATACCACTGAAAGATTATGGATCGTCCCGGGAAATAGCGCGAATGCGGAAGCGCGGTATAAAAATTAAATACAAAAATTAAAACATGCTTTTAATAAAATATACGGTCCATGGCACTAGAGACTTGGTCGGATTAAATACAAAAATTAAATACAAAAATTAAAAATTAAAACATGCTAGACTTGGTCGGATTCCTAGAATCCGTCCGTTACCATGGGTGGTCATCTAGCAACGGTCCATGGCACTAGAGACTAGGTGAATATACGGGGATGAACATTTAGGCTCTAACAGTACACTTGTCCTTCTGTCTACGGTCTCACCACTTAGGGTCTAGGGCACGGAAAATGCAGGTATGCATTTTGGACCTAAGTGTCGATTTGTCCTTACTAAACGCCGCAAGAGAAACCTTCCCTTCTGTTCAGTTACTGTGGCCATTTTAGGGACAAGACATAGAGCATCCGTGAGACTCAACTGCCAATGCCTTTGATAGGAGACAAATCCTTTCTTGGAAACTACTGTCACTCTGTACACCAGAGCTGCACTAGACATGGCTTATGACTACTCAAGTGCTTCTTGGCAATCTCTCACCATATCTAAGATACAGACCTGATATACAGGTAAACTCAGTAGTTCCTCAAGTCAAAGGACTTGACCTGTACCGTTGAAACTGGGAACACACGTCATACCTAGCCGACCCTACTCAAGGTCCTCCGTAAGACGGTTTCCCGCTAGTCACCTCAGTCAGCTGCTTCCTAGCAAGCTAACCCACTAACACTGCTTAGACGATCCTCGTCCCCCGTCGATGAAATACGACAGCAGATGCTTAGTGCAAGACTCAAGGGGGATCTCGGTACCCATTTTCGAGATTCCTTGACTTGGAGATTTCTGGACTGATTCGGCGGGACTGATTTCATGGACCTACCTCCAAGTGTAGTCCCAGTCCCTGAAATATGTTTTCAGTACGTGGGCTTTGTTTGTGTAGTGAACAGATATGAAATGCAGATAAAGTAAACACAAACAAAGTAATGCCAAATGAATTCACTTCTTTATTAATTAATAAATTTATCAAAACACTGAAATTGTCTAGACATAGGTTAAATTTTGCCCGTCAAGATTGGCTATATGGTCACCTATTCTAACAACCAACATATTGATTAACTCATGAATACCCTTCTCAAGTGTGTTCATGTTATAGTTAACAATAAATTGGTCGAAGGAGGGTGGGAGAGACTGAAGGATCACATTTATGTACGTCTCATTATCGAGGCCTGCCTTTAGGTCCTCGAGCTTTTCCAGCAGGGTAAGCATTTTAACCCCATGCTCCTGTACAGAGGATCCTTCGGTCATTTTAGTTCCAAAGAACGCCTTCGTCGCGACATACCTAGTATGCCGGTCCGGGACTGCATAGCAATCCTTAAGGCGAGCCATAATGGAAGGGACATCATCTAGCCTTTCATACTGCTTCTGAATCTCATTCGTCATAGAGGTAAGTATGATGCTACGGACCTTCCGGTTATCCTTATGCCAAGTCTCGAACGTATAACGTTCTTCTAGCATGGATCCTTCCGGTAAGGTCCTAGGGAGAGGCTCGTCCATGACGTAGCCTTGGTTCTCATAATCTAGGACTATCCTCAGATTGCACAACCAGTTGTTGTAATTTGTTCCATTAAAGTTGTTGGTCTCATGTATGGTTGATAATGGGTTCTTAGACATTTTAAATCCACATTTAAAAACAGAACTCGCGATCAACAGAATTTAAAAGATGGAAGTTTTTATAAATATTTAAACGCTTGGTCTTTAGTCATTTAATGCTTCCACTATTTATACGAAAACACGATACTCTCAAATGTCGTTTTCCTAGTGGGCTTGGGATCCACAGAGAATTTTTCCATACCCAGCTTTTACGATTCGCATGGGAAGAATCCTGTGGGAGGTATGCCATACCATTCTCGTTCAACGAGATTCTCAAGATAATTGCCTCACCCTTTCACCTGATCCCGAGGACTCCAAGCGAATCATGCTAATCTGGTGTTAGACCCGACCCAATCAACCGAATCATAGATCCGTTGCTACCTCCACGACTCGTGAGACAAGTAACAGTGGTCTACTTTTCGTTCATGACACAGTGCATCTTCTTTTAAGTACAATAAACGTGCCACGTCTCGTGAGACCACGCTATCAACCTAAATTAGCTTCTTTACTATGCCATGGATTTGGAAGGCATGGACAAACTCCTAGAGTCCATGTCCACTTTGTCTAGGGTCTAATATTTGTACATTGGTCCAACCAAGTGAGAGTTGTAAATGACCGAGATCTCATACATATATATAAACACATTCATCCACAATGCGTAAATAAATAAATTGCATCCCATAGTAGTTATACGATAAATGAAACCATTCATTCATCATAACAGCCACATGCAAAATTAAAGCCTAGCACGCCCCCTGTTGGATGATCACGAGCCCGAATCCTGTGCGAACCACTGAGCCCGCAGTGGATCTATGGTCAATCTAGGGTTGGTCCTACACTATTACATTAATAGTAACCCGATCATCATTCTGATGGGCCTTGGTCTCTTTTCTCTTTCAACTCTTTATGGAAATGCCTTGGATCCTCCATTCTGGGCTCTCCATGTGGACCTTCGTTCTTCTCCACCAAATGCATAAAAATAAGACCCTCACTCCTATTCTACTCTCATTACATATTTAAAAAGAAACCCCAGCGAAAACCCGGGGGGAGTACATCAGGAGGGAGAAAGAATGCCTTATTATTCCAAGGCAACTAGAAGGGGAGAAGGAGAAAGCAGAAAGAGCCACACAGGCCCAACATAAATTAAACCATACATTCGGTCTAGGGCTCGCGATCATCCATTTCCATTAAATGCACATAATCACATGATCCAATAACATAAACACATGCTAATAATCCATGATTACCAATCATATCAATCCATGATAAATAAATGAACTACGTATGAAAATTATGGTACAACCATTGGCAACAACCTTTCTTGGTTAGGAAGACCCTTCCTCATTATTTGAAGGTAAGTAATTCCCAAATTCCAAATCCAATACATTCTACATCCAAAATAATGTTCTTAGAAAAATATGCAAAATTAAATAAAATGATTTTTTTTTTCAAAATTATCCAAAAAAAAATAAAATAACGAGAAAATGATGACGTCAACTGGCCGCCACCACCAGCAACACTCTGCAGGCGCACGCAGGTTAGCACGCCCAGCCTGCTGTCCTTGCGCGCGGGAAGGGCCTGCCTGACCGTGCGCGCGTGCGCAGGCCCCTACTTGCTCGCGCGCGTGTCTGATCGGCAACACTGCGCACACCCGCGCGCGCCAACCTGCCGCGCCGCCTGCGTGCGCCTGCTATGCGCAGGCCGCGCACGCATCATGCGCGCTTGCCGGGTTTGCTGCCTCCCTGCACGCAAGTCACGCGCGCGGCTTCTTGGCCACGCGTCCGGGCGCGCAGGCACCCCAATGTGTTGGCCTGGCACGCACGCGCGGGCTTCCCTGCCCGCATGCGCGCTCGCCCGGCCAGCCGTCTGCGCCTGTCGCCCGGCCGCGCGCCTTGCGCGCCTGGCGAAGGCAGCCGCGCGCAGGCTCCCTTGCATGCGCGTGCCCGCCTCACCTTGGCGTACAGCGTGCGCGGTCAGCCACCGGCTGGCCGCGTGCGATGTTTTCTCCGTTTTATTCGTTTTTGCCCCCGTTTCCCAAGAAAAAACAGAAAAACCAACAGTACCAAAATCATACATAATTGAAAGCAAGAAAACGACATGCTTTATGATAAAATTATCAAGAAATAATTAAAACATGCCATACACGTTTTCATGTTTAAAACGCACACAAAACCTTAGGCCTATACACCGAACCGGGCTCTGATACCACTGAAAGCCTTGGGTAGGCATGTGGATCATCCCGGGAGTAGCACGAATGCAGAAGCGCGGTATAATTTAAATTTCAAGAATTTAAAACATGCATAAACATATATTAAAATAAGCACGTTCAAGCGGATTGTGTGTGACTCTTTAGGTTCACCTTCAGCTAGACTTGGTTGGATTCCTAGAATCCGCCCGTTACCATGGGTGGCCATCTAGCAACGGTCCATGGCATTAGAGACTAGGTGAATATACGGGGATGAACATTTAGGCTCTACAGTACATCTATCCTTCCTTCTACGGTCTCACCCCTTAGGGTCTAGGGCACGGATAATGCAGGTACCCATTTTGGACCTAAGTGTCGGTCTGTCCTCTACTAAACGCCGCAAGGGAAACCTTCCCTTCTGTTCAGTTACTGGGCCACAGATTTTAGGGACAAGACACAGAGCATTTGTGAGACACGACTGTCAACACCTTTTGACAGGAGACAGATCCTTTCTTGGAAACTACTGTCACTCTGCACACCGGAGCTGCACTAGATATGGCTAATGAGTACTCAAGTGCATCTTGGCAATCTCTCACCATATCTAAGATACAGCCCCGATGTACAGGTAAACTCAGCAATTCTCAAGTCAAAGGGATTGATCTGTACCGTTCTGTACCGTTGGAACCGGGAACACACGTCATACCTAACCGACCCTACCCAAGGTCCTCTGTACGACGGTTCCCGCGAGTCACCTCAGTCAGCTGGTCCCTAGCAGGCCAACCTACTAATACTGCTTAGATGACCCTTGTCACCCGTTGATGAAATACGACAGCAGATGCTTAGTGCAAGTCTCAAGGGGAATCTCGGTACCCACTTTCGACATTCCTTGACTTGGAGATTTCCGAACTGATTTGGTGGAACTGATTTCGTGGACCTACCTCCAAGCGTAGTCCCAGTCCCCAATCAGTCCGTGGGCTTTGTTTGCATAGTGAACAGTTATATAAAGCAGATAAAGTGAACACAAACAAAGTAAATGCCAAATGAATTTTACTTCTCATTCATTAATGATTTATTAAAACCTTGAAATTGTTTAGACATAAGTTACAATTCGCCTACCAAGATTGGCTACATAGTCACCTATTCTAACACTATTTGCTTGGCATGATCTACTTGCTTTTACGACTTTAATGGCATGTTAGATTGTATGAATATATGAATAAATATGATGATTCAATTGTTTAAATTTGATGGACGTTAAGCATGCTTATTTTCTTAGATTGGATCTAGAATTGCATACTCGTTTTTCAGTTTATTACTGTTGATTTGTACTGAAAAGAATGTCGAAAAAATATGGAAAAACGGACAGCAGCGGTAGCGGTTGGCTGCCGCCCCTACCAGCCGGTCACTGGCTGGCAGGCGCGCTGCCGGGTGCGCGCGGGCTCACGCCTGACCGGCGTGCCTGCTAGCGTGTGTGCTGGCAGAGGCGGCTGCGCATACCGCGGCCGCGCGCAGGCGGGCGCCTGAGCGCGCTGGGCTTCAGCCAACGCTCGCGCCGTGCGCGCGGATGCTGCACACAGGTGCGCACAAAGGTGTGCGCGCTCATTATGCACAGGCATGCCGCTGCCGGCCGAGGCCAGTGCGGCTGGCGGGCAAGCACAACGGCTGGGCCGTTTTGTGCCGTTCTTCGACGTTTTCCAGAAAATTTGATTTTCTGTTTTTTCTACACATTATTCTAAAAATGTATTAATTTTGCACATTTGATTTTGGAATAATTTGATTGTTCCTTAGATCAAATTTGCTTAATTAATTTGGGATTAATACATGCATTAGATGCATTGTTTATAATGTCCATTGAATTTGAAATTTGAATTTTGTATATTGTTTATGTATTTATGCTTTGTGTTGTTGGACATCACTTGGATATTTGGAATATCCATAATTTAAGCATGATTATTTGGAATAATTATGTTATTTGCATTGATGGGATCAACATGCGATGATAAAAAAAAGCCCTAGACCTTGTGTATGGATGTATGTATGATTATATACATTTCTGTTGGGTGGGGCCTTCGTGTCTCTTGTTTTGGGACTATCATCTCCCGTATTTCAGGCTCATGATGTTAAGGCTTGTTTTTATTTCCCATGTATTACTTTCAATTGTAATTAGCGTAGATAGTATTGGTGAGGTTTTTATTTTAACAAGCTTATGGAGTCGGAGACCCAAGGTTGAGCATCAAGGCATGAAACAAGAGCATTACAAGGCCCATTGGAATGACAATGGGTGTATTATTTTGTAATAATATAGGACCACCCTAGACAGACCATAGACTCACTGCGGGCTCAGTGGGTCGCATAGGTTGGGCTTGTGATCATCCTAACAAGGGTATGCTATATTTTCTGCATGCGGCGTATTTATTTATCGCTATAAATATTGGATATTTACGCATGCTAAAACAACTTAATGTGATGAGATCTTGGTCGTTCATTAAACTTTTCATTTGGTTGGACCAAATTAAATATTAGGCCCAGAACGTGAAGGACAAGCGGATCCGCTCGGGAGCGCGAGCGGAAGCGAGAAAGTCGAGAAATACGTAAATTTAAATAATTTAAATAAACGTGATCCCAAGGGGTGTACCCTTGGGTGCTCAACCGGGTGTTCGATGTAGAATGTATTAATAAAGAAGCATATAATACATAGGACATAGATAAAATGTAAATCTACCAAAGCGTAATAAAACCGTTACCTTTGTAGATTTCATGTACGCGGGGCTACTTGCATTGTTCCTTCTCCAGAATGCTCACAAAATCGAAACATATGAATTCTCCAAAGGTGATCTACACCACACCGGAAGTGAAACACACGTTCTCCTTGCTAGAAGAAAACGGGTTTGTGAAGGAGTCGGGTTTAAGAAGATGAACACTATGAATTAGTGTTCTTCTTAAAACTTCTTTGTTCTTCCCTTTTGATCCAAGATTTAATGAAGAACAAAGGTTAAAGAGGGAGAGAGTGGCCAAGAATTAGAGAGGAGAGAGGGGCCGAAAATTGTCTTCTCTTTTCCTTGAAAAGATGAAATTATGATTCTCTTACACAAGGTGTTGTATATACTCATATTTATACATAATTAATGTGATTATTGGAATGTGTCTAGGTTCATCCAAGGATGCCTTGATACATCCCAATCACTCACCATTAATTCTTCAATCAAGCGTACCAACTTTTAAGGTATGATCAAATCATACCAAAAAGGGAAGGGCTTGATTGGAGTTGATTTGTCTCTTACCAAAAGAGACAAGTCAACCGCCACCTTACATGCAACATGGCTGAATTTTGCTTCCTCCAAAGGATCATTTTCGGCCATGCTCAATATGGGAAGAAGTCCAACTTCTTCCTATTCCAAAATAGGAATTAATTCTCCTCTCGGGTCAAAATTTAACGGACTAGGTTTTATCGTAATCCAATTACGACGAACCCAGAATTAAATCCAATTTAATGTCCACTTAAATTATTCCCGTTGGTCTTTTAATCCAATCAAAAGATCCAACATCTCGACCTTCCATATTTAATCGATAAATCCAACTTACTGATTAAACGAGGGCTCGATATAATATCGGCCCGTCCATCCAATGGACTATCCCTTATTTATCCTTCGAGATTGACTACAAGTGAATCTCTCAATCTTCAGTGATTTGTGTGTGACCCTTTAGGTTCACCCTCAGTTAGACTTGGGCCCGGGTCCCACAAAGGCCCGTTACCATGGGTGACCGTCTAGCAACGGTCCATGGCACTAGAGACTAGGTGAATGTTGGCATGAACATTTAGGCGTCGATTCCGTACGGGTATGGTCCTTCCGTCTACCATCTCCCGGCCTTAGTCTAGGGTATGGAATTGGGTGTCGGTTCCCTTCCTTGACTAGGCATCTATGCTTAATACTCGAGACAACGCATGCTTCATTGCATCGACACAGGAAACCATTCCTTGTTCGAACAACCACTCTGGCCACAGCTTTAAACAGCATGTGTCGCTTGTCCTTCAGCATGAACATGTCTCCGAGTGCATAGGAGATACATCTGTCAAATACTGACAGGGGACGGATCCTCTTCATGAAACGCACTGTCCTTGCTACACATTCCGACTGCACTGGACAAGGCTTATAATGATCATCGTACAGAATGATCACCTCTCGCCAGATCCAAGATACAGCCGTCCTGTGTACGTGACTGCCATGGTTCCTCAAGTCTGAGGACTACTCCCGTACTATCGGGACCGGGGAAATCCAATCATACCGATCAAGCCTCCAAGGCTTCCATATGATGATCCGCGCGAGTCAGTCCAATCGGGTCGACCCTAGTCGACCAACCCATCAAGATCGTGTAGGCGTCCCATGCCTGTTGTCGATGAAACACGACACTCATTCAATAAACACGACTCTTGATGCAAGTCTCAATAGGACTCTCGATGCCCTGTCTCGAGGTTCTTGACTCGGAACGTTTCAGACCAACTCTTAATCAGTTGGTTTCATGACCACCATCTAATGCGTGGCCCAACTGCATGAGTTGTTAACCGTGGTCTGTGGGCTTTGTTGTGGTATAAGTAAAACAGCATTTTAGCATATGTAAAATGAGCGCAATAAAGTAGGTACCAATAGTGACGAACACTCATTTTATTCATTACATAATAATGTTACATTTACATCAAGTTGTCAGATAGGTTGCAAATCGCCAAACCTATTGGCTTTCTGGTCACCTATGTATTCCAACTCTGTGGTAGAGTCCGCCGTGGTAGCCTGCTTGGAACTTTTCCAAGCAACCACGCCACTATTAAGTTTGAACACATAACCAGACTGAGACTTGGCATCATCATCATCTGACTGGAAGCTAGCGTTGCTGTAGCCTTCTAGTATCAACTCTTCAATGCCGTAGATCAAGAACATGTCCTTAGTCCTTTTCAGGTACTTCAGGATAGTCTTGACCGCACTCCAGTATGCCTCCCTAGCGCACGACTGATATCAACTGGTCACGCTTAAAGTGAAAGCCACATAAGGTTAGTGCATTGGACATCATACTGAATGTTGTCTACGGCTGAAGCATAGGGGATGTCCAACATCCGTTTAAGCTCCTCATCAGTCTTGGGAGACTGTTTCTTGGATAACTTAATTCCATGCCTCATAGGAAGGAATGCTCATTTTGAGTTCTCCATCTTGAATGTCTTCAAGAGTTTCTCAATATACGAGGACTGGGCCATTCCTAACATCCTTCTAGATCTTTCCTGTAGATCTTGATACCAAGGATGTAGGATGCCTCGCCCATATCTTTTATGGAGAATTGCGTTGACAACCAAGCTTTAGTGGTACCCAACATCTTAGCATCATTCCCAATGAGCAAGATGTCATCCACGTAAAGCACCAGAAACACAACTGAGCTCCCACTGATTTCTTGTATACACAAGGATCGGACTCGTTCTTGATGAAATCATATTCCCGTATGACTTCGTCAAAACGTATGTTCCAGCTTCAAGAAGCTTGTTTGAGGCCATAGATGGACCTTTGCAGACGGCAGACCTTCTGCTCTTCTCCAACAGAAGTGAAACCTTCCAGTTGATCCATATAGATCTCTTCCTCTACGAAACCGTTGATAAAGGCAGTTTTCACGTCCATCTGCCATATTTCATAGTTATACCATGCTGCTATGGCAAGTAGTATCCGAATGGACTTAGCAATTACTACAGGCGAGTAGGTTTCCTCAAAATCGACCCCGGGTCGCTGAGTGTCACCCTTCGCCACAAGCCTGACTTTGAAGGTTGTAACCTCCTCGTCAGCTCCAAGCTTACGTTTGTAGACCCATTTACACCCTACGGGTTTTACCCCTTTGGGTGGGTCCACTAGGGTCCAAACCTGATTTGTACCCATCGAGTCTATCTCGAATTTCATGGCCTAAGCCACTTTATCCGAATCGATGTCCGACATCGCTTCTCCGTACGTCTTTGGTTCATTATCTAATTGACCGGTCAGGCCCAGAAATCCATACCTGTCAGGTGCATGGGATACTCTCGCCGACCTACGGAGGATTGGAACATTATCAGTGGGAACTACCGGCTCAGATGTTACTGCCGCCTCATGGGGTACCTCACTTGATTCCTCAAGGAGTACCTCATCGCGTCGACCATCCGATGGAAAACCTTTTTCCAAGAACACTGCATTTCGCGACCTAGACGAGTTGGACAACCTACTGACCTGCGAATCCTGTCTAAAGGGAAAGATGACCAAGAAACCCTTTATTTGACAAAGCACGCTAGCCAACGGTTTGTTGGATTTGGTCCATATGGACGTCTGTGGCCCACTAAATACTCAGGCTAGAGGTGGGTACTCGTACTTCATAACCTTTACCGATAATCACTCACGGTATAGTTATGTTTACCTGATGAGGTACAAGTCTGAAGCCTTGGGAAGGTTTAAGGAATACAGACTTGAAGTAGAGAACCAAACCGGTCGAAAGATCAAAGCCCTTCGGTCAGACCGAGGTGGAGAATATTTGAATGGACATTTTACTGATTATCTAAAAGAGAATGGGATTCTCTCTAAGTGGACCCCTCCTTGAACACCGCAGCATAATGGTGTGTCTGAAAGGAGGAATCGGACCTTGTTGGACATGGTCCGATCCATGATGCGTTTTACCGAACTCCCCCTATCCTTCTATGAAAGAATATGTGGATCGTCCAGGGAAATTGCGCGAATGCGGAAGCGCGATATAAAATAAAATACAAAAATTTAAAGCATACTTTAATCAAATTAAAGAACACGCTCAAGGGGTGTACCCTTGAGATTCCTGGGTGTTCGGTGTATCTCATGAGTAAACAACATGTAAATGATCATGGAGGCCATAGGGTAGAAAATTGAAGAGGACGAAAATATTAAACGAGACCTACCCGTTGTCATTTTCGTCTTCAACAGCTACACGCGTTGTTCCCCGTTTTGCACCGAGATCTCGTTCTTGGGACCCTCCAAATCGTGACACACGATCCACCCACGTATCTTGCACGTCATGCTAGCAACGAACAAGTGTATATTTTGGAGTGGATGAATCAACAACACGTTATGAATTAACGGTATTGATTCATCTAAGTTCTAATGTTCCAAGAACAAAAAGAACTAGAAAAAGAATTTCTTGGAGAGAGTGGAGAGAGAGGGCGGACGAGAGAGAGGGGAGAGAGAGCCGAAAATGAGTGTGTGTTGTGTGTGTGTTGGAATTTCATCATCCTTCAAAAGGTGCAAGGCTAGGGGTTTATATAGAGGAAGAGTTTAATCCTCTTTAAACTCCACCTCTTTAGAAGCTTAATTTGACTAGGATTTTGACCTAGTCAAAGTCCTAGTCAAAGTAGAATTTGACCTTGTCAAGTTCAATTCTAGCCTTTGATCTCTCCCATTAAATCTCAACCATTAATTTAATTTAATGGAATATTTAAATCCTATTAAATATTCCAAAAGGCCAAATAAATATAATAAATAAATATTAATATTTATTCTAGGCCCATTAAATTAATTCCCTTAATAAATCCAATTTATTAATTTAATTCCCTTTATCAAATAGAAGGAATTATTTTCTCCAAGAAAATATAGGACCCGATTAAATCCAATTTAATCATTCCTTTACTCCAATATTTAATTCCAAATTAAATACTAAGTGTGTGTGGATAGTGTGTGACTCTTTAGGTTCACCTTTCAGCTAGACTTGATCGGATTCCTAGAATCCGTCTGTTACGATGGGTGGCCATCTAGCAACGGTCCATGGCACTAGAGACTAGGTGAAATAATCGGGGATGAACATTTAGGCTCTAACAGTACACTTGTCGTTCTCTCTTCGGTCTCATCACTTAGAGTCTAGGGCACGGAAAATGCAGGTACCCATTTTGGACCTAAGTGTCGGTCTGTCCTTAATAAACGCAGCGAGGGAAACCTTCCCTTCTGTTCAGTTACTGTGGCCGCAGATTTTAGGGACAAGACACAGAGCATACATGAGACTCAACTGTCAATGCCTTTTGACAGGAGACAGATCCTTTCTTGGAAACTACTGTCACTCTGTACACCCGAGCTGTACTAGACATGGCTTATGACTACTCAAGAGTATTTTGGCAATCTCTCACCATATCTAAGATACAGACCTGATGTACAGGTAAACTCAGTAGTTCCTCAAGTCAAAGGACATGACCTGTACCGTTGGAACCGGGAACTCACGTCATACCTTGCTGACCATACTCAAGGTCCTCCGTAAGACGGTTCCCGCGAGTCACCTCAGTCAGTTGCTTCCTAGCATGCTGACCCACTAACACTGCTTAGACAACCTTCGTCACCCGTCGATGAAATACGACAGCAGGTGCTTAGTGCAAGTCTCAAAGGGAATCCCGGTACCCATTTTCGAGATTCCTTGACTTGGAGATTTTCGAACTGATGCGGTAAGACTGATTTCATGGACCTACCTCCAATCGTAGTCCCAGTCTCCGAAATCGATTCTCAGTCCGTGGGCTTTGTTTGCGTAGTGAACAGATATGTAATAGCAGATATAAGTGAACGTAAACAAAGTGTTGCCATATGAATCTGCACTTCTTTATTCATAAATATTTTATCAAACACCTAAAATTGTCTAGACATAGGTTACATATGAAGGACAAGCGGATCCGCCCGGAGCGCGAGTGGAAGCGAGAAAGCGTGCGGAAAGTGCGTAAATTTAAATCAAATTCAAAATACGCGAATCCCAAGGGGTGTACCCTTGGGTGGTCAACCGGGCGTTTGATGTAGGATGTGTAAATATTAAAACATATATTTAAACACATAGGGCATAGATATATAAATGAAATCAATCAAAGCGTAATAAACCGTTACCTTTGATGTTTAGCGTATGCTCTCGGCTACTAGCGTTGTTCCTTCTCTGGAATGCTCACGAAATCCAAACGTATGGATTCTCCAAAGGTGATCCACACCACACCGGAAGAAACACACGTTCTTCTTGCTAGAAGAGAACGGGTTTTGGAAGGAATCGGTTTAAGAGAAGAACACTATGAATTAGTGTTTCTCTTAAACTTACTTTGTTCTTCTTCTTGATTCAAAATCAAGTGAAGAACACAAGTGTAAGAGAGGGAGGGAGCACGAAAATTGAGAGAGAGGAGAGGATTTTTGTCTTCTCTTTTTTCCTAGAAAAAGATGAATAATGAATCACTTATGCTTGGTGTTGTATATTCTAATATATATACATAATTAATGTGATTATTGGAATGTGTCTAGGTTCATCCAAGGATGACTAGATTCATTCCAATCAATCACCATCAATTCTTCAATCAAGCCTACCAAAATTTTATGGTATGATCAAATCATACCAAAAGGGAAGAGCTTGATTGGAGTTGATTTGTCTCTTTCCAAAAGAGATAAGTCAACGTACCACCTAGCATGAGACATGGCTGATTTTGCTTCCTCCAAGGGAGCGTGTCGGCCATGTTTAATTAAGGAAAGAAGTCCAACTTCTTCCCATTCCAAATTAGGAATTATTTCTCCTCTCGGGTATAATTTAACGGACCGGGTTTTTATCGCAATCCAATTGCGACGAACTCAATATTAAATCCAATTTAATGTCCACTTAAATTATTTCCGTTGATCTTTTAATCCAATTAAAAGATCCAACGTCTCAACATCTCAACTTTCCATATTTAATCGAAAATCTAATTTACCGAGTAAATGAAAGCCCGATACAATATCGGCCCGTCCATCCAATGGACTTTCCCTTAAGTAATCCAATTACTTATTTTATCATTCGAGATTGACTCCAAGTCGATCTCTCAACCTCCTCGGTGATTTGTGTGTGACCCTTTAGGTTCACCCTCAGCTAGACTTGGGCCCGTGTCCCACAAGGGCCCGTTACCATGGGTGGCCGTCTAGCAACGGTCCATGGCACTAGAGACTAGGTGAATTGGCGTGAACATTTAGGCGTCGATTCCGTACGGGGACGATCCTTCCGTCTACCGTCTCCCGGCCTTAGTCTAGGGTATGGAATTGGGCGTCGGTTCCCATCCTTGACTAGGCATTCTATGCTTAATCCTCGAGACCAAGTATGCTTCATTGCGTCGACACAGGAAACCATTCCCTGTTCGACCAACCACTGTGGCCACAGCATGAACGTGTCTCCGAGTGCATAGGAGATACCTCTGTCACATACTGACAGGGGACGGATCCTCTTCTTGGAATCCACCGTCCTCGCTACACATTCTGACTGCACTGGACAAGGCTTATGATAATCATCTTATAGAATGATTACCTCTCGCAAGATCCAAGATACAGCCGTCCTGTACACGCGACTGCCATGATCCCTCAAGTCTGAGGATTACTCCCGTACTATCGGAACCAGGGAAAACCAATCATACCGACCAAGCCTCCAAGGCTTCCATATGATGATCCCCGCGAGTCAGTCCAGTCGGCTCGACCCCAGTCGACCAACCCATCAAGATCGTGTAGGCGTCCCACGCCTGTCGCCGATGAAACACGACACTCATCCAATGAACACGACTCTTGACGCAAGTCTCAATAGGACTCTCGATGCCCTGTCTCGAGGTCCTCGACTTGGAACGTTTCAAACCCAACTCTTAATCAGTTGGTTTCATGACCACCATCCAATGCGTGGCCAACTGCATGAGTTGTTATCCATGGTCTGTGGGCTTTGTTGTGATATAAGTTAAACGCCGTTTTAACAAATGTAAACTGAGCACAACAAAGTAGGTACCAATAGTAACGAACACTCACTTTATTCATCACATAATATATTACAATTACATCGAGTTGTATAATAGGTTACAAATCGCCAAACCTATTGGCTTTCTGGTCACCTATTCTAACAATCTCCCACTTAACCTAAAGCCAATCACCCATAGACCTCAAACCCAGCTTATCCAGATGCTGAGTATGGGCAACTTCCGACACGGGCTTAGTAAGTGGATCTGCTATGTTTTCTGCGGAGCTGACTCGGTCCATCCGAACGTCACCCCTGCCAACCATCTCTCTGAGCAGATTGTAGCGTCTAAGAATATGCTTGGATCGGTGATGAGATATCGGTTCCTTTGCTTGCACTATGGCCCCGTTGTTATCGCAGAAGATAACCACTGGCTCAGCGATGCTAGGTACTACACCCAACTCTTGGATATAGCTCTTCATCCAGACCGCCTCCTTAGCAGCTTCCGAAGCTGCTATGTATTCAGACTCTGTGGTGGAGTCCGCCGTGGTAGCCTCCTTGGAACTCTTCCAAGCAACCACGCCACCATTAAGTTTGAATACATAACTAGACTAAGACTTGGCATCATCGTCATCCGACTGGAAGCTAGCGTCACTATAGCCTTCCAGTATCAACTCTCCACTGCCGTAGATCAAGAACATGTCCTTAATCCTTTTCAGGTACTTCAGGATAGTCTTAACTGCACTACAGTGTGCCTCCCCGACACACGACTGATATCGACTTGTTACGCTCAAAGCGAAAGCCACATCAGGTCTAGTGCATTGAACAACATAATGTATGCCGCCTACGGCTGAAGCATAGGGGATGTCCAACATCCTTTTAAGCTCCTCATCAGTCTTAGGAAACTGCTTCTTGGATAACTTAATTCTATGCCTCATAGGAAGGAATCCTCGTTTTGAGTTCTCCATCTTGAATCTCTTCAAGACTTTCTCAATGTACGAGGACTGGGCCATTCCTAACATCCTTCTAGACCTATCCCCGTAGATCTTGATACCAAGAATGTAGGATGCCTCGCCCATATCCTTCATGGAGAATTGCGTTGATAACCAAGCTTTAGTGGTACCCAACATCTTAGCGTCATTCCCAATGAGCAAGACGTCATCCACGTAAAGCACCAGAAACGCAACTGAGCTCCCACTGATCTTCTTCTATACACAAGGATCGAGTTGGGCTAAGCGGTCTTCTCGCTTCCCTGCCAGGATTAGGATTTAGCTCGGAACAGCCCTGCTTTTCCCCCTTTGGTGCCTCATTGATAGGTAAGTAGAGATGTGTGATTTGTACCAATACCGGAAGGATCACTCCAAAAAGCAGAACTTATCTTATAAACGATCCTACTCGACATGGATGAAAGGATTCCCTTGGTAGGGGCATGAAAGACAGGTTTGATGGAATTAAACGTCCACCCTTGATTCATACCAGAGAAATCTCTTCCCTATTCTATTGGTCGTTAAAAGGCATTCCACGCTTTGTTACCGGTCGATTGAAGTCAAGTCTGGG